>JAAGNO010018300.1:0-12498 GCA_033439905.1 Ceryle rudis
CACTGGTATGGACCATTTTTAAAAACATTTTTTTAGGCTACTGGATACAAAAAGACAGAAGATACAGTCCCTTCTGCAGAGAGTTTATGATTAAGTAGAGCAAAGATATAAAGTATTGTAACAGTGAAAGAAAAGGCTCAGGGGTCCTGATTCATCTCACCTATCTCCAGGCATCACACTTACAAACATAGCTAATGGATGCTCCCTGTATGCTCAGCAAGGAGAGAGAGGAATCTCTAGGGAGAGATTCACATCAAAGACAAGGTATTTTCCTCTAGGGGTGCCTCTCTTTCTCACCAGTATCATAAATAAAGAACCTGTGGCAACCTGGGTCCTAATTTAGGAATGTCTGCCAGGTGCCTAGAGTCAGAGAAGATGAAGCTGATCCAGGATAGGAGATAATGGATATTCAGCCAGACAATAGTGCTTGACTGTACCTGTGGAAATAACGTCTTTATCATCTGGTCATGGATCATTCTGCAAGGTAGCATGTCACAAGTTTTACAAACACTATAAATTGGCAAAGGTTATAAACTTGTCCAGTTTTAAACAGGGCATGGCCAGTATGCAAATACATGTCCTGCTTTACAGAAACTTGTAATCTTACCTCTGCATGTATAGTTTATTCAAGTCTTGTGAGAAGGAAGGATTTTGACTTGACGTTAAGTTGCTCCGTATTATCAGGGGACACAGAAAGTATAAGCTTTGTATTAGGAGACCTTTTATAACATTGTTTCATTAAAAACTTTGTCCAGGTGTATGATAATATCCCCAAAACTCATGTAAAGGAAGGGGAAAGACCGTGATTGTTGCTGCCCTTTCCTTTCCCTCAAAGCTCAGGTCAGTGCAATTCAATAATTTATGATGTGTCATTGCTACGTTTTTTTCCAAATTATTTACCTTTTATCTTACTCCTACCTCTCTGCTCCATATGATTTGTCACTGGCTTCCCTGTATTGCTAATGCTCCTTGAACCAGCACAATTAAAGGACTGAGTCACAAACAGAAAAGTGAAGAGGAAAATGAATGGGGGTTTCTAGCCCCACATCCATAAACAACTGTGGAAAGACTATTTCTCTACAAATATTTATACCATCACTCCATGCACTTTCAAGAAATAATTATTTCTCCTACTTCTGAACAATTGTTCTTTCTTAGGAACCACATTATCCTCAGGTGTTAATGAGGTAACACCAAAGATGGATTTTTTTTTTCCTCTAGGTTTTTAAAATATATTTTGTATACAAAGAGACCTGGGATATTTGTTCTCTTAAAACATGCATTAGGAAAGCTCTAATGCTCTACTGATTAATGATTTTCATCAGCCTTTAAATGAAAAAAAGTTTCCTTTTCTCTTTTAATCTGTATATATACTTAGTATATACACAATCACATACATATATCTATATTACATTAATAGCTACACGGGTAACAGGTATAATATTCTTACAATATTTATTACTGTAGAAACAACAGTTTGTGGAAAATACTTTTCTTACATTTTTAAGGGCTTTATTTTCTGATAACCTCTTGCCCTCACTCATGCATTATAATGTGTGTTCTTGCTGTGAAATGCATTCAGGACAGTATATCATTTAAATATGAAAAATTTGTAGATACTTGGTTTTACGTGGCCATGGTCAGATGGAGTCAAATGGAGGCTACTCATTGTAGCTACAGAAACACATTTATACTAAAACAACTGACCCCAAAATATATTCATCTAAAACTTGAGATTTGGAATTGCAGCTGCCTCTTCTTGCTTAAATTGCATGGGAAAGATTGTGGTAGTCTATGTGGTTTTCTCTTCTACTTTCAAGTAATATATCCATTAATGCTTAATACAAATAACTAGTCAAACAGATAAATAAATTAAGAAAATAATAAATCTTCGGTGGATTATGAAGCACGTTTAATTTTCTATATTACTTGTCTCATTTTTATTGGCAGATGATTACACAAATTCATGTTTTACTTATTGACAATACTCCTGGTGAAAAAAAAATAATTATACTGTTCTCATGCATAAAGTATTTGGTGATTGCTAAGTGAAAGTTTTGGAATTTCACTTCCCAGACAAAAGGGAAGAAGATACCTGACACCTTTACAAAGTAAGACATGGAGAAAAATAGGAACTAGACAGTGAAAAGAAAGAGAACTATTGTGAAACATAAGACTGTAGAATGTTCTGAAAAACACAGATGAAGTCTGAGAAACACAAATCACTCTTTAAAAGCATACACAGAAGTAGATCTTGTCCTGTGCAGCAAGATTTATCCAAACCAAATGATTAAAATGAGATCAACTCTTTCTAAAACTGTGTCCCTACATTAAAATTCTTCTGATGAAGGGATGGAAGCTTTTGTTTACAAAAGTCTACTGCCATAAAATGAGAGCACTGAGGCCATTTCCTTTTTTCATCTTTAAGAGAGAAGATTTGCAGCATCCTGTAACAAATTACGTTGGTTTTGCACTGTTTTGGCTCTATACATCTACCAGTTGCCAGAAGGAAGGATAACGATGTATTAAGATAATCTTAAAAGCTCCCCTTATCCTTCTGCCTTCCACTAAAAAGCCAGAATAATCACATTTAAGGAAATACTTGATAGAAATTTAGTAGAATAATCTTGAGTCTATTTGTCTGACCTGGCTTAGAACTCGATACAGGAAATCTAACAGTTATCCTCTAAAACGTTGTTTTACTTGTCATCTCTTGAATATAAACCATAGCTGAAAATTTGTTGTCTGCCTGTCTTCATATTAAAGACTGTGCCTGCTGCTTATGGCTTTATCAGAATGTAAAAGCTTGTTGAGTGAATTTATATGTGAGATAAATTCAGAAAAATTGATCCAGAATACTTAGCTGATTTGTTTTTAGTTGCTAAAATCATTACGATAATTTAATACTTTGGTACTGTAATTATGTTTTGCTCTAAAAATAGTATCCTTGTAGAGTAATAGGATTTCCATGAGATCTGTGCTTCTTAAACTTTAGGTTCTTCTTTCTAGAGTAATCTTGCAGCACGTTATGGAGACTAAACAAGCCCTGCTTCCTCAGCCTCTGAATTGATGGGCCGGGGTGAATGGTATGAGTCTCAATAAGGTTAAGTCCCAGGTCCTGCACTTGAGTCACAACCTCATGAAACTCTACAGTTTTGTGGAAGAGGGGCTGGAAATATGCCCAGCAGAAAAGAACCTGTTGGTATTGGTTGACAGACAGGTGAACATGAGCCAGCAGTGTGCCCATGTGGCCCGGAAGGCCAAGAGCATCCTGGCTCGCATCAGCACTAGTGAGGCCAGCAGGACTAGGGAAGTGATCATCCCCTGTACTCAGCACTGGTGAGGTCACACTTCAAATACTGTGTTCATTTTTGGGTTCCTCAGTACAAAGAAGACATAGAGGTGCTGGAGCTTGTCCAAAGAACGTCAATGAAGCCGGTGAGGGGTCTAGAGAACATTCCTTATGAGGACCAGCTGAGGGAGCTGGGGTTGTTTAGACTGGAGAAAAGGAGGCTCAGGGGAGACATTCTCTCTCTCTCTCTCCAACTACCTGACAGGAGGTTGTAACAACGTGGAAGTCAGTCTCTTTTCCCAAGTAAGAAGTGATAGAACAAGAGAAAATGGCCTCAGGTTGAACCAGGAGAGGTTTAGGTTGGATACCAGGAAAAATTTCATCACCAAAAGGGTTATCAAGCACTGGAACATGCTGCCCAGGGAAGTGATTGAGTCACCATTCCTGAAGGTATTAGAAGAAGTGTAGATGTGGTACTTACAGACATGGTTTAGTGGTAGACTTGGCAGTTCTGGGTTAACAGCTGGACTCAATCATCTTAAAAGTCTTTATCAACCTAAATGATTCTGTGATTCTATAGATAGATAAATAGATAAATGCACAGTGACATTTCACAAAAAGCTTGTTTAAAAGCACATTATCATATCTATGGCTGAAAGAAGTGGCATAACTGAAGGGAAATACTTTTCTAACCCTTTCTTCTGTCCCTGTGGAGACAGACATTGACTGAAATGTTTATAGCCGTTCGTTCTGAAAACAGGAGAACCATCTGCTCCCAGTGACACCGTGGCATAGTCTGTTGTTTCCAACACTAACAGAGTAGGAAATTAATATGAAATCAAGTGAGTACTCCACATACATGAAGACATGTCTTCCTATTGATGTCTCAGCTTCTGCTGTCACATTCTTTAAATCAGCTGTTCACCTGCAAAAAGCTGTTCACAGAGTCTCAGCTTTTCCAGACTAATATTTTTGAGAGACTGAACAAATAACATTGGGATTGAGACTCAGGTTAGACACAATCAAATCACATGATAAAAGAACTCACAACTGCAATCCATAACCATGTAAGTAATGATTATCTGGAAAAAAATATCTGTTATATAGATAGAATTCATACTGACCTTGCTATATGTATGCAATATGTCTTCTCCTGACATGACATTCCAGGGATGTGTCAGCATTTTAAACAGCTGTGTGAAATGCCACCGTGGCATGGAAGCTGTAAAGTTATTCCACAGTGATGTGATTTAACAGTATAGCAACAAAAATTAAAATAAAGGATAGTCACAATTCCTGACAAACCTGTAATCTCCAGAGGTCAGCCTCCAGCAGTTCTGGAGCACCCTAAACAATACCATGAATAAAGGTAATTATCCAGATGTTGTTATAAAGCTAAGTCAAAGGTGCCCTTGTGGAGAAGTATCATGCAATTAAATGGGGAGAAAACCTATAGAATTGTGTAGGAAGGAAATAATTTTTACACCATTTTGCAGGATATTATTCTTTATTAAAATCTTTGCTAGAGTGTAAGAATTACATAGAAAACTGACCATTTTCTTTTGATAACCAAATTATTTTTTTAAGAGCATGGGTTTATTTTCTGTAGCTAGAGTCTATGCTGTTGTCTAATCATAAAACATCTGACAGTATGTTTGAATGACAGCTAATTGATTCAAGCTAAAACCCCAGCAAAGAAAAAGCCATTCACATTTAGCTCAGTTTAGCTACAGTTTCTCACTTCAATGAAAATAACAGACTGCCCTACTACTATTTTGTGTTAAATAAGAGGTGTTGAGTTAAACATTGGGTTTTCTCACAGTGAGAGCATGCTTTCAAATGTCTCTAACCAAGTTGTGTCCTTTATATATTGCTTGAGAGGTATCAAGAGGTGAAAACTAGAAAGAATTCCTTTGCTGGGAGGACTTCTAGTGGGTATAATATGTTGGTGAGCATTGCAATCTCCTTCCCCTTCCAGTTTCATACTGGAGACAGGGGTGAAGGTGATGGAGACAGGACTCCCCTGATGTCTGCAGTCTACTGTACAGTTTTTCTAAAAATTACGAGTTAATGCTCAAGCCAGAGGTGTGCATCCTGAGAGTAAAGTTCCCTGAGTGCTCACTCACTTTTTGGTGAGGGAAATTCTTCTGTTATACAACTGAAGTTGTTGGACATTCACCTGTAAATATTTCTGTATGTCCTGCTTGTAATTTTCTTCAGATAACACACTTGCTTACTGAAATACCAATAATTCTTCTTGCCTTACTGTCCCCATTCTTACAACAGCTTTTAAGGACTACATAAATTTCTTTGCTGTAACAGTTTCCATTACTTATCTTTAAAAACTAATTGTCTTCAGCTTGGTTTGGGCTGATACTCTTTGTCCTTTTTTCCTTTTTAAATGCGAACATCAGTCAACCTCAGTATACATACTTTTCCCTTGCCTTCATAGTTCTTTAGACCTTGAATAGAACTGAACGGAATAGACAAATTACTCGCAGGCATGATTCCCTTGGATATAATGGAGTTACAAAAATTATGAGCTTGTCTTGATGAGAAATAATTGTGCACATCTGAGCATTGTTTTTCTAAGCACCTTCAATGCCATAGTAGTTAGAGAGCAGCATAACCTCTCTAATGAGTGAAGCTTAAGACCTCAGATTTATGTGGCCACAGATTAAAAGTGGATGACAACAGCATTACTGCTTCAAGTCTGTCTCAAACTGCTGTCCCTGTAGGATGGATGAATGGATGGCTCATGAAACAGTGCATCATCACCCCACATTTCAGTCAGCCTGAAATGAACCATCTCAAATCTTTTTACCCTACTACAACATTCTGAATATTGTGAAGTTTCAGGAGCTGCTTCCTAAAATGTTCAGTGAACCTTGATACAGGAAGAATTGACTCCATTAAAGAGGCAGAATGAAAGTCTGTCCAGTTTTAATCTACTGGCACATATGCATACAAATTTTAAGGATTCACTGTTATTGTCCATACACCTTCACAGTTTAGTTTCCTACCAGATACAGACCCGTGGCATCTGTTAAAAGCCGCATTCTGCATAGCTTAGGACACTACATTTGGACAGAAGTTTAGATAATCGTATGCTGTGTTTCCTATGACAGTTTTACTTTCTTGTTTATTTTGAAACCAATGAAATAGAAGTGACTGCTTCTAGAATGAAAAAACAGATTCACTTCAGCTGTTTGGTCTGTAATGGAATAAGGGAAGGATGCTTTTGATCAGCATCATTTAGAAGGTGACTGTCAAATACTGAGATCCTTTGAGAATGACAGTCATGAAGTCACCTGTCTTCAGTAACACAAATAAGATGCTCTTTTAAACGTTATCACATAACAATAAGTCTCTTTTTCTCAGAGTTTAATTTAAATGAATGTTCCTGAAAAGTGACAGGTAAAGCTTTAAAAAGTGAGAACATGTGTTTATACAGAAAACAGACAGCAACAGGGAAAACTTCCAATGTTTTCAAGTTTGAGTTGACTTTATCCTTGAAGAATGTGGGGTTAGTTTGGATTCCATGCTTCTTTTCCCTGCCAGCAGGGATATCAATTGTGATAGCAAGCTAAGTAATAATTATTGGGATTTTTTGAGAGCTATGAAAAAGTTTGTGTCTGCCAACAGTTATCATGCACTGGTATCTTAGATACCAGAGCTATTTGACTCTATTTAGCATAGTATGTCTCTCTGGGATTTTATGATGTGGTAACAGTTGGCAATTTGTGACTTATTAATAATGACAACTGGATGTAGGAAACAAACAGTTCATTTAGCATCAGCATGCCTATTACACATTATTCCAACAACATGAAGACAGCTGTGCACTGGTAAACAATTTTTTAAAACAATTTAAAATGTAGAAGGTGACTTCTAAGAAAAAATATAACTGGCACTAAAAAATAAAGACAGCGTAATATTTTGTGAGGTTTGAGAACTATTGTCTTCAAGAGTTTTTGAGAATATAGGTCATTTAAGATTTTCATTATCAGCATAGTTGGATGAATATTTTTTGATTAATAATTCAGTTTCCAAGAATTTACATTTTGGTCATCAGAAATGTCAATGAAATTCTGCAAATAATCTTGTCTGAGGAGAAAAAAAAAAATAATTTGGAAATATTCAAGTAATCAGAACATCATGAAAATGACAATTAGAACAGTATTTTAAAGGCGAAGGAAATTTATACCAGAATCTTGTCAGTCTTAATGAAACAGACCTGTTGTGGTAGTTACAGTGTGTATCTGAAGTAAAGAAGGAATTCAGCTTCAGGAATGGAATGGAATGGAATAGAACAAAATAGAATAGAATAATTTGAATTGGAAGTGACCTAAAATGATCACGTAGCCTGACCACTTCAGGGCTGGACAAATGTTAAAGCATGTTGTTAATGGCATTGTCAACTACCTCTTGAACAATGAATGCACTCAGATAATCCAGTTTTGAACATAAAGGTGGGGGGTTTTTTTGCTTGTTTGTTTTTTTCTGTGTTCTTACTGATACATTATATAATCAGATTTATTTTCACCAAATGAGAATTGGAATATTTTCTTTAACACGGGACATCTCTGGCAGCAAGGACTTAAAAAGTCCTGCTTGAGGATGCCCTATTTTTTAGTAGCTAGCATGCTTATTAGGTTGAGAAAGAACAAAAACAGTGCTGTAATTTTTTTTTCCTTTTACTAAAACAAGTGGGAAATGCCCCTTACCTTCCATGGGAACATCTGAATCATATAGTAGACATGGCACAGGCTCAGCTGCCCTCTCCTTCCTGGTTTGGGCAGCTGATTCTAATACACTCATGTCTTTCCCTGCACACACTGCAATTAAACCATTTGGTTGCTTTTAAACACAAGTAATTAGCTGTTGGCCAGACAATATGTTTATTTGTAATAAGAAATATAGTTTACATGTATAAAAAATGTGATCTATATGGTTTACCACAAAAGTTGCATATTTCTTTTTCAATTCTATTAGTATATATATGTATGTAAGTATAAATCTAGTTACTAAACTGAACAAAACATCTCCACAACTATTTGCACACTGCTAATACCTGTTATCCCGGTACCTGAAAATGTGTGTCTTCTGTCCATAAATGTCAGTGTAATGGAGAACACTGTTTACTTCAGTATAGTTTCTTAAAACCCAAGATATACTGTGCAACCAACATGTAACTCCCACTGCATTTTAATCAATATTTTCATTTCCTTCTTTTTTTTTAGGACAAAAGTGTAGCTGTTGATACATCAGCTAGAGCTGGCATTTCTGGCAGGGAAAATAGCTTGTGTCTGCGGTATGTTGCATATTTTCCGATGACAGATCCCCAGTCACCACAGATGTGGTTGACATCTTGGAGAATTTCCAGATGAATGTACTGGAAGAACAAGGCAAGAAGTTGCTGCAAAGTGCTGCAGAGGTTAGTTCCATTCTGTCAACAGCTACAGTCATGTTGCATTTCACATGGAGTTGGAGCTTCTTAGATTTTTGACAGATTCCATGAAATATTTGTTTGGTTTAAAAAACTTGCAAAGTATATTTGTGACTTTAGATAATATGTTATGATTTAAAGTTAGCAAAAATCCCCTACTGCAGTGAAATTTGTAAACAAACAAACAAACAAAAAAGCATTTCTCAAAAGTGTTATTTTTGGAATATTGAGGTTACTACATGGTTAGGAAATGCCAGCCAGTATAGAATTGACTTTGTCTGCAGATGTGGTGGTTAGACTTGGTTAACAGCCAAACTGCCATCCAGCTGCTCCCTCAGTCCTTCACCCCTCAGTGTGATGAAGGGTGAAAATAGAGAAATTCCACAGGAATGACAAAGATTGTGGGTCAAAATGATGACAGAGAAATTGCTTGCCAGTTACTGCTGCAGGCAAAATATATTCAACTTGAGGAAAGTTGACTTCATTTATTGCCAATTAAAATGGATATTTAATTGTAGAACTGGGCAGTAAGAAACAAAACCAGAAATATTAAAAAAAAACCAACCAAAAACCTCTCTTTCCCCTTTTCTCAGGCTCAACTTCAGTCCACTCCAGATTCCCCAATCTGTGCAGGGAGACTGGGATGTGGAGTTGCAGTCAGTACACAGCCATCTCCCTCTGTTTCTCCTTCCTCCTCACACTTTGCTGTGGTCCAGCATGGGCTTTTCCATGAGCTGCAGTCCTGTCAGGGAATATCAGCTCCAGTGTGGGTTTTCTATGGGCCACAGTTCCTTTGGGAATACTCATCTGCTCCAGCATGGTGTATCCATACTGGAACATGTTGATCCATTGTTGCTGCCCTCCACCACTATCTGTTGTTGCACTGCACTGGAGAGCACAGGTCTCGCTTCCACATCTGGAATGTGCAGGTGCAAGAGGGAATCAAGCAGTCATCCAGTCTTAGCCAGCTCCTTGTTGTCTGGTGAGTGATATCAGGAACCAAACAACGAAAGGCCATCTTAAGGACATCCCTCAAGGGATGAGGGAGCTGAAGATTGATGAAGGGCCACCAGAGGTGGCCCAAGACCCCTACTCATGTGCAACAAGGGGGATGACTGCTGTTAACCACTGTGGGTAGAAAAATATTGTTCAGCCTCAGTGCACGTGCTGGCCACGCGTGCACCAATGCTGGAGCAGTTTCCACACCCCCGCCAGGAGAGCTATAAGTATCCTGATACGGCAGGGAGAAGAGGAAGATATTTTTCAGAAGGTCGACCTGCTGCACATGTTGATCCAGGGGATGCCCTGCAGAAAGCATTGGGACCTACTGACTCCTCCTCCGAGAACCACGCTACACGCCCTTCTCTTGCTCAGTGGTTTGTCTGCCACCCTGGGGTCAGTGTGTATGTGGGGATGTTAGGTTTTTTTGCTGTGTGTGTGAGCACTGTTTGTGAAATGGGAATCCTTCATGAACCTGGGACACGTGGAGTTCTCTGTGTGCTGCATCACTTGGAGCACCTCCACTGACCCTGATGTTTCTTCTGTTGTTCCTCGCTCTATTTTTTTTTCCCCTTCTCCTCTGCTATCCTTCATTTTTTCCCCTTTTTAAAATAGTTATCTGCAGACTTAGAATTACAGAACTTGTGTAGACATACACCATCCTGAGTAACCATGGTGCTTAGTTTTTACAGTCCACTGCGTCCACAGTTACTTCTCAACATAAATTCCACTTGTAAGCCTTTTCTCCCTGAAGAAAAGTGTCAATTCTTTGGTTCAACCATGTCATGGGCCCATAGTATCCTACATGTATATATTTCTTCTGCTGGAACTGGCTCAGAAACCATTGTCAGCAGCTCTCCTGCACTAGGATGAAAATATGAGACACAAAGATCTCCTGGTTCACATAATTTTATAATGTGTGTCATCATTGTTTTCCCTGCTATTTCTTTTGGTTTACAAAGCTCTATGTGTGAAGAGATCTAGACATATTAAAACAGAATCTTAAAATCCAGTAACCACTGTCATCTTTCTACACTTATTGTTATACAGAGTTCTGCAGTTTAATTCTTCTTTTCTTTTCTTGTCCTGTTCTTCCAGTCAATATATTTAAATACTCTGAGGCTTGTATTATGTAACACTTCCCTGTGGATATTCCCAAAGTATTCTGAATCAGCAGTCACATTTCTTGTGGAATGTCCTTTCTTATAATTGTTTCAGTTTTTAGCCTTTCATAGGAATCCCAAGCAATGTGTTACCTCTCCTCATTCCAGGAAGGTCCTAGTATGTGTTTCATAAAATATACTTATTACTACCACCACCAAAAGAGAATGGTACTGCCATGGCATGGTGTTTTAAGAACCGAATTCCAAATGTTATCCTGAATTATTTATTGACTTTTGTAACAGAAGTTATACCCTGAATATCAATGTTACAACTTCTTTGTAGTCTCAAACTTCTTTGAAAACACTACACATAAGACTGGAGAGTATTATCTCACATTAATGTTGGATGTCCTTGTAGAATTCTGATATTTTTCTGTGAGCACGGGAAGTGACCAACTCAGTGTAGAACATGAATTTCACATGTCAGAGATGTCTTCAGATCAATTATTTGTTTTATATTTTAGACTCCATCTCTACTCTTGCAGCATAACAGGCTGTCACAAGAAACATTTTTGTTCTACCTACTCCTTCTTAATCCTCTTTGTCCAGTACGTTATAGTGCTAAACCTTGGGAGATTTCTTAATGTGAAAAATACAAACGCAACATAGTAAGAGATTGGTGCTGGTGAGAACCAGGGAAAGAACATTAAGCCACTAAGAACAGAATCATCTCAGCCAAGTTTCTTCTTTTATGACAGAAGCAGGATTTTGATGGATATATGTAGAAAGACATCTGCAAAATCAGAGGCAGGCAGAAACAGCTGAATAAATAGGCTTGCCTAGCATTTGTTATAAGCCCAAAATACTAAAAGTCAGGTGTATACAATTCTTTTAGACCTGATTAGTGTTGAGATGAGTCCGAAATAATGTTAACCACCTAAATGTTTTTATCAATCTGATCAGATTATTCTTTTTCTTAGTGTATAAACAGTTTTTCATGTAATTTCTTACATTATTAAAGCACATTGAGTAAGACTATGCTCTCAAAATGCAGACAGTATGCAGTGGCAGGGAAGATAAGGCAAAGGTTGACTTAACTCATCTTTGTATTCTCCTGATTTGTTTTGGTCTGTTGTAAAGGATAGGGTGGATTGCAGCATAATTTAGACTTCCTGGCTTGCTTGAATCCCTTGCCCTGCAGAATCCTAAATTAATCAGTAATGCCCAGAACCTTCACAAGGATTTGTGTTACAAATATCATCACACACCAAACCTTCTGGGGAGTCTGGAGAAAAATAACCTGCATCTTTCTCCTTCATTTTCTTACGGAAGAATTCTCCCAGGGTTAAGGCAGACTTTCTAGTGATCTGTATCTACCAATCCAGGAATTAAATAGGGCCTCATCTTGCCAGTCTATTTTCAAAATTACATGTGAAAGTAATGTCAGTTGAGTATGAAAATCTCTGAAAGTCTGATATGGGGACATACTCCATTTTATTTTAATCTAGTTTTGTTTGGGGTTTGTTTGGTTGGTTGGTTGGTTTTGGTTTTTTTTTTGTGGGGTTTTTTTTTTTTTTTTTTTTTTTTTTTTTTTTTAAGGAGAGCTCTACCATCTATTCCTTATCTATTCTGTGGCTTTGAGGGAGGAAACCTGA
>JAAGNO010018301.1:0-15754 GCA_033439905.1 Ceryle rudis
TGGAAGGCTGGCCTTGGCCACCTCGCTCCTGCAGCATCCCGCTGTCCTGTGTGCAAGCTCCAGTGACTCACCTCCCGTCCATGGGCTCTGCTCAGCGAACATCTGTAGGGGTTCCTATAGAAACATATTTCATGCACCAATTGTTTAGCGGCACGGAGGTACAATGGCTCAGGCTCTGCAGTTCTCCAGGAGAGCAGCTTTCCTGGAGACGGAGCGGTTGGAGCTAAAAGAAGATCTCTGCTGTGCTGTGAGGAGTGATGGGGCTGAGCCGTGCGGGACACACAGACGCAGCGACGCGAGGCTGGGGCAGCTCCCATGGGGAAGTGCCCCTCTTGTGGCACAGGCCCACAGGCAGCGAGGTGCCTGTCTCCCCGGGTCTCTACGCTGGCCAAGGGCTTCGTCACAAGTCTGCTGTGAAGGGCTGTGGTGTCTGCGGGCTCCCTGCCCTATGTCCCCATGCACAGGGTGTTCTCACTCCACCAGCAGCTGAGCTAAACACTTTTGACTCTATTTATTACTAAAAAATTATGCAACTGGGTCATGTTCTTGCTATTTTTTATGCATGAGCCAAGCATCAAATTCCATTATTTAAAAAAACTGTTTTAGCTAGTGATGCACTAGACCACGCAAGTAAATGCCCAAAATAATTCCAGCTGACACCTTTATGAAGGCAGAGTGAAGTGTAAAGTCTACACAAGCCTTTCATTTGTAATCTCACATCCCTCCTAACTGGCTTCTGGGAGCTGCGCTTTCATCTGGCACTTTAATCCCCTTTGCTGGCTGTGCCCGTGCCCCACAGGGGGCTGCAGCCCCCTGGTCTGGGCGCAGGACAGGGTGCCCAGGAGAACAAGGGCTGCTCTGCCCCAGGACCTGCTCACCCACCAAGGGGAGGCTTTGACCCGGAGACCCTGCTGTGATGGCATCCAACATCTGCAAACATCTGCAAACAGCTCGTGGGGCCGAGACACGAACCGGGAAGATCTTTAAGGGCAAAACTGATGCAAAGCACTAGGGAGAGGCTGAGCCCTGGAGGGAGCCTGCAGGAGGCTCCTGGGGATTCCCTGTAGCCCCCGGTGCCCTCTCACCCCTCCAAGGACTGTTCCCAGGCAGGGCAGGGGCCATGATGCCAGCCTGGTGCCACAGCCCCCCTGGAGACATTGCAAGGGGAAAGGTGCTGCTGGCCACAGCACCCAGTGAGGGACAGGGTAGGAAACCAGGCGCTTTGCCCTGTTGCTGCCCATCGCTTCTCTCTGCTGATTTACTGACGGTTTCACAGCCATGCTGCCAGCAGTCGGTGGGCGATGCTTTGTCTCCCTGAAGGCTGGTGGCTTGCTCCGAGAGGCAGTGAGGCCATAGTTTATCTCCCCAACCTGATTATTTCCAGCTAAATCCCACCCTTCAGCCTGACCTTGCTACTTTAATGAACTGGATGCTGAGATTTTTCTTACCATAAAATTTTTGTTTGACCCCAAAAGTAAGAGATGACAAACAAACCGTGATATAAATAACTTGGCCTCTGGAAAAAAACACTAAAGGTAACTTATCAATTAGCCCCTTTCCCACCAATAAATCTCTGTACTGTAGCATCTGACCCTGGCTAGGCTGACATTTCTATAACCCATTTGCCACTGTTCATGTATTAAATGGCTTCCAGTCACCCTAAATTTGGAGATTTTAATCTCCTATATTAAGTCAGTGGTTCTTAGTTATTCAGTGATTTTATTTTTATTGGCTTTGTAAATCAGAGTTATCCATGTCAGTGACCGTGGTCAGGGAGAGGAGCGTTTGTCTGTGAAATTGGGTTGACACAGACCATTGCCTGTGATGATAACAGGTGATTTGCAGGGCTGGCTGGACAAGCCATTTACACCAAGCAGATTATAATATAACAATAAAGAAGTTTCATTACTGGAAGAACAGCCGAAGCTTTGGCACACCTGGACAGAGGGGGCACCGCAGGAAACAGGCACCCGGGCTCCGCCACACCAGTGCTGAGCACCTGGGATGGGGACAGGACTCCTCCGGGTGCAGGATGGGCTAAAGGAGCAGCACCACCTCTGACGTCAGTCTGCCTGGGTGCCAGCCTGTGCCTGCTGCCCGGGGCCACAGGGCTGGGTGCTGCTCCTGTTGCAGGGCTGCCCTGTGCCTGGTGGGTGCAGCGTCCCCAGCCCCTCAGAATGTCCTGGTCCAGAGGAAGGGGAGCTCCCAAACAGCGAACGTGTGCCATTTTTAAGAGCTGTTGTGATGATTTAATCGGCTTCAGGCTAAACATAAATTCCTGCAGAGCAGCGGGCACCCCTGGGAAAACAGCCCGTAATTAATACGTTTGCCAGCCCATGCTGGTGCTGCCTTTGAACGCGCTCTGGCATCAGCCTGGGCTCGGCGAGCAGACACAGTGTCACATCAGCCCCTTCCCAGCTCCTCTTGAGTGGCACTGGAGCTGCACTGGGCTCCCCACGAAGGCAGGGCTGGGACCTGCCTGTTCAGCAGCGTGGTTGTGCCCTGGTCCCCAAGGAGGGGATGGTGGGTGTGGGGGCACCCAAAGAGAGGGCACTGCTGGCACAAGCCTGGTGCGGTGGCTCGACTCCACCAGCACCATGGCTTTTAAATCCGAGGCTGAGCAGTGGCTGGAGAGCTGGAGGGGAGCAGTGATTAATGCAGCGTGCCGGGGGCGCCGGTGGCAGTTGCCCCATCCGGCTCTGCAGGGAGCAGTCACCAAGGGCTGTCCTTAGATTTACATGCCAGGCTGGTGAGAACCGTCTGATGTCCTCACACTTTTGGGATGTGCTCCAGAGGGTGCTCTGTAGATCAGGAGGGACGGAGCTGGGAGCTGGGAACTGCTCAGGTCTGGTCAGGAGGAGCAGAACTGAGACAAAGGTCTGATCACCCAAGGTGGGCCTTCTGCCAAACCAACCCATCTGGAGTGTGGGAGCTGAGCTGCTGGGCCCCTGCTCAGCTGCAGCAGGGGATCACACAGGTATGGACCTATACTTGGGGTGTATAAAGTACCACACACCTGCCTGTGACAGGAAGCACAGTCACAGGCAGCTCACTGTTGAACAGCCCTTCCCAAGAAGGGGTCTGAGTGGCGAGGGTGGCTGCGCCACCTCGTCCTGCAGATCCAGGGACGAGCCTCGTCTGACGCATTTGCTGATCCCTGTGCAAGTGCCCCGGCTGGCCCAGCGCTGCTGGAGCGATGCTGCAGGGTCTGTGCTGTGCACAGCTTCTTGTTGCTGCTGGTGAAGCACATCCATGGGTATTTAGGAGCAGCAATTCCCTGGCAGAGCCGAATAATGTCATCAGCTGTTGAACACGTGTCAGGCGACCTTTCCCTGCACTCCTCATGAAATCCCATTAATCAGAAGAGCAGAGCAGAGCTAAGAACTCTTTAACAAAATTATTGTAATCTCTGGGTTTCTCATTCATCATGCGGTGGCTCGGCAGCTTCCATCCTGCCTGCGGGTGTTGAAGGATCCCCCAGGCTTTGCTTCCAAATGCTTTTCCCCTTCCTGTTTCTGTCCTGCAGCTCGGCAGGCTCGTGGCTCCTTTGCCTATAGGAGGTTGGCAAACCCCGAGCTGTAGGGCTGGTGGGCTTGCTCACCCTAAATGGGCACCTTCCCAAACTGCTGGCAGAGCAGCAAGAGCTGCAGGGGGCTGCGAGCTGGCAGGTGGGGGTGATGCTGCCGCCTGTCACCACCACACAGAGGCCAGGAGGGGAGTGGAGGAACCGCAGTGACCCTGTCGTGCTGGGGGACTGGTAACCCGTCCTGTAGCACGTGCCCACACGCGTGCACACGCATGCGTGAGGACGTCCCCTCAGCCCCAGCGCAGCTGCCCCAGCCCAGTGGGGGATGCTGTGTGTGGGGCTGCGGTGCCATCACTCCTGGGGCTGCATCACCCCCGGTCTTGCCAGCGGCCATGGGTCTCCGGCTGCACCACTTTGCGGGTGGCTCGTGGCGGAGTGTGCCGAGCTCCTCCACCATGGGTGATTTGAGCTGACTTGGTCTGTGATCTGGAGTCACCTCTGAATATTCTCACTTTAATCAGGCTGTCCTCCAGGGAAGGGGCTTGTCAAAATCGGGATTTTTTCTGCAAGATGAAAGAAAAAATATGTAAAGGAGAGGCAGAGAGAGAGAGGGAGATGGAGCAGAATTACAGCTGTGACCGGCTGCCTGGAATGGAAATTCCCAGGAAGGCTTTTGCCTGGAGCACACTCAGACAAGTTGCTGTTAACCCTGGGGTCTGCAGGACCCACAAGCACCCCACGCTCCTCACAGGGGATGTGAGCCCAAATTAGCCCTTTTCCTCAGGGAAACATGAGTGCTGCCAGTGGCTGCTGGCGCTGGGTGTCTCGGGAACGGTGCAGCGTGAGCCATTTGTGGCACGTGGGCACATTGCTCTCCAAGCACCAGGGAACTCCGCTTATCCATGGCCCTGCATCCCAGCGGGCCCCAGTCCCGTGCTGTCCTGGGGACCTCCATCCCTTGCTGTCTGCAGGAGCATCCTCAGCTGCAGCTCCCTCATGGCTCGTTTCACACGCAGGGACCTGCGACAGTGCTGATTGCTCAGATGTGCTGCACGGATCTGGCACCTTTGATATGAGGAGCTGGAGCTTGTCCTGGTGTTTCTAACGAGGATGTGCTGCCAAGCAGTGGGATCTGGGACACTGGCTGATGCTGTACTTCCAAACTAACCAGAAAAGGAGATCAGCCGAGGTAACCGTTTGCCTTTTCAAAGCTTTGCAAGCAACAAAACATGGGTCAAATGCAGACAGGAGTGATTCCAGCCCAAGCTGGCCTATTGCTCATGCAGGAAGCGTAGGGGCTGTTCTGCCCACGGCCCCACCAGAACAGGCCACAGGGTAGTGATGGGTGATGAGTGACAGGCAGGCAGGGTGGGAGCTCCACCACCACAATGGCTCCCATCCCATCTCCACCACCCTCCCATGCCCCACGTGGACCTTTCCTGGCTGCCACAGCCCCTAAGGTCCCATGGGCAGATGTCTCCATCCCTGCATCATCTCTACCCAGAGCCCCCAGTGTGGCAGGGCTGCTGCCCCAGGGAGGAACCCAAACCTCCCTTCCTGGGCAAAGATCCTCCTTGGTCGTTGGTACAAACCAGGACAAAGTCAAATTTTTGGATGTATAGTGGATGGGAAAGTTGGGAGAAAGTGAGCTCAGAGGCTGCAGAAGGATCCCACTGGAACATTTCAGTGGGATAATGTGAATGTGACGGTGTCTCATAGAAGAGAAAATACTGCAGGGAAGCTGGAACAAAGCAATGTGGGAGAGCTGTAATGGAAGATGGCATTTATACTTCAAATCATCTCTGTTTTTTCTGCTGAGAGTTTCATCAGCACTGACACGTCCCTTCAGAACACCTCAGTGTCAGGGCTGGCGGTGGGAGGTGTTTGGCCACACGGGTCTCCACCAACTCCGGTGGCAATGCCAGAAGAAAATGCCAGTGTGCCTGGCCCCAAAGGGAGGGCACTGTCCCCAGTCCCCCTCCCAGCCAGCCCAGCCCAGCAGCTCTTGCCCTTGGTTTTGGGGGGCTGGAGGCCCTGGCGAGCAGGACTCTGGGGACAGGGCTGAGCTGCCAGTTTGCCCAGCTCTAGGCTCATGCGTTTGTTCATCACAGGTACTGCAGCCCACGATGGGCACAAGGCTCCAGCACCACCTGGCCTCCCGGCTGCCTTGCTGGCTGGGGCAGAGCTCCTTCCCAGGCAGGTCTCTACTCCAGGAGTAGCTGCTCCTTTGGCTGCAACCCCAGGATCCCCGAGCTGCTAATTACCACTTCCAGCCTGACTCTGCCTTTTAATCCATGCAACATCTCAAAGAATTAATTTTCAGCTGTAGAACAGCATTCAGAAATATCCCCTGGCATCTCCCTGTTCAGTAAGTCCCAGCTTGCAATGTCTGTGCCTAATTAGTGAGTCAAATACTCCAGAGTTCAGACTGACTTCTTGTAACTCATGTCCTCTCATGCTGCAGTGTCCTTGCAGACACCCCAAACACAGAGGATGGCACTGGGCTCATGTCAGGGCTGAGCTGACAGCTGGAGAGCTGACAGTGAGACAGACACCCCTTGCCCAGGACAGCACAAAGACCCTCACCCTGTGCCCTAACACGCTGCTGGGTGGCATTAGCCTGGCATGGCCATTGCTATCTGATGTTGGCTCTGCCAGCACAAGGCGGCCTTTCAAACTGAATTTTGCACACGGGGGAATCAGGAGCAGGGAACAGCCTTTCTAGGGATGATTTTTACCCCTTCAGAGGGTGTCAAAGATGGACTGAGTGGCCTCACATCACTTCCCCCACCCCATTCCTGGCTCTGGTCCTGGAGCGAAGGGCAGGATGAGCAGCTCACCAGACACTGGTGGCACTGGGTTGGTTGGTGTTTTCAGGGTTCAGAGCAAGAAGGCAGCCACAGTGACAGGGGCATTGCTTTGGCACCAAACCGAGTCCCCAGGATGTCACTCTCCCCTCAGCAGCCTTCAGTCCAAGGGCTGGGCTCTGTGGCTATGCTGACCCACAGAGCAGAGCTGCTCAGCCCATGATTCACTGGGTTCCAGTGGGAGAATTGCAGCCCTATGAGGAGAAACAGGTGTCCAAGGGAAGACGGGGACTTTTCCCGGAGAGGAGCCCTGCTCTGAGGGCAGGGGAAGGTGCAAGGCGGTGGTGGCAGCCTGTCTCCGTGCACCAGGTTTGCCAAGCCGGGCTGGCGGAGGAGCTGAAAGTGAAGGGCAGGTAACACACAGGACCCTGCACTGAAACACCGATGACTCAAATCCAGCAATTTTAAAAAGCATCTATCCCAGCAGAGCAGTCTGAACTCTGGCCCCAGTGAAGGCCACTTCTTCATGAGTAATCACTAGGTATAAGTACAGCCCATTAATAATGCACATATTGATCGGCTCCAATGCTGCGCCCTGTACGCGCTCCAATCAATAGTCCTGCTTAAGTACATGCACCACAAAACTTTCAAGATATACCACCCCTACACTTTAGCACAGTACTGGGCTGTCACCTCCTAAATTTATTAATTGACAACGCTCCCGTCACACCCACCTCCAGCCCCGGCCCTTCCCGCACCGGCAGCGACCCCCCCTCTGTCCCCACTGCTGGCACCGGCTCCTGAGCCAGCACCGGTCCCTGCGCCAGCACCGGCCCCGAGGTGACGTTGCCCCGAGCCCCGCCGCGCTCCCCGTGCGGGGAGAGGAGCCCCCTGCCCACAGCAGCGGGTGGGGCGGCGGGGCCGGGCAGGAGCGGGGCGCGGGGACGCGCCGGCAGGTTCGAGATGTGACGCGCAAACGCGGCTGCAAACGGCTGAGCCGTCATGTGAGATTAACTCCATAGACCACATAGTTCAAGTTTATTTCAGGGCTGTTAAACACTGTTTTACATATTTATTAAACTGGAGGCAGTTTCTTCCTACGGCAGCGAACCGGCGATTACTCTGCCTGACAAGCAGCCGCCGTCGGCTGGAAGCGGCGTCTGACTCGCAGCCCTGGCTCGTGTTTTCTGGATTACCCTGCGATGCTGCTGCTCCAGCCGCTCAGCAGCAGCCAGGAGTGCTCGGAAGCAATGGGTGAAGGGAAGATTTAGGAAAAAAGAAAACCATCTCGATGATCCCGGCACCAGGGTGCTGTATTTTGTGTGCCCGACATGGCACCTCTGATTGATGAGTCCTGCGCTTCACTCCAATCTGTTTGGAGTTAGGCAATGGCAATCATTTTTTTTCAAGCCTTGTCATATATAAAAGCAATTGAGTCAGCAGGCACCAGTTGTCTGGCACAAGAAGAGATTATATTTTTACAAGGTTTTGCACAAGGTCTATAAAAGTTTGATCTTTAAAAAATAAATACAGATATGTCAATGCCTCTCAAAAAAAAAGAAAAGAAAAAATAAACTTGCAAATTGAAACATAATGTCTGCAAAGGATGTGCTTAAGGGGCTTGAATTAAAGAAGGATTTTGTGCATAAACTCTGTTTCAGGCCAATGCCTTTGGAAAACTGAATATCTAGTTCAGGTCCCAGATTGCAGAAACACTGCTGTTGCTGAGCGATGTCTCCCCCAGAGGAGAGAGGACAGGCCTTTCCCCTGCCCCAACTGCTCCAGAGCAAGTGCCAGGCCTCTGTTGGGGTGCCCCCCACCCCAGGCAGCAGGACTGGCAATGCTGGGGGAGCTGCAAAGCTGCCAGTGCCCCCAGTCTGATGGCGATGGCCAGCAAGGAGGGGACGGTGGCCAGAGGCAGAGATGGGGTTGGCACTGCAGCGGGCACTGTGATACCCTGGATCTGTATGGAATCCCCTCAGCCTCTCACAGAAGGACCGTCTGGGATTCCCCTGGGGATCAGAACAAGAGCCAAGATGGAGAGCGCTGCTGCTTGGCTGGTGCTGTGCCCAGCAGCACCCAGCAGCACCCATCTCCTGCCCCAGAGGAGGCCCCGGGGGGGCTCTGCCATCCTGGTCCCACGGGGGCCTGTGGCTGCCAGTGTCGGTTCATTACCGCAGGTTGCTCAGCAGTTGCTGGAGCTGTAGGAAACACCGACATGAATCTGCAGCTATGGATTTTTTTTGACAGAAGCTGACCCCTCGGGATTGCTGTTCATTACATGTTGGAGAAGGAGCTACTGTAGTTATAGCAAATCTTTTTATAATGATCTTTCATTGTAGATGTAGAGTATTAATTATCAGAGGGTATTAAAAAACACATTAGCCCTCTGACCCCGGGAGACGCACACGGGCTTTTCAAGTGTCTCCTGCAGATCTATCTGGGCTGTGGGCTGTTCATCAGGGCAGGGATGGGCACTGCAAGTAATGGTTGCCAGCACCACTTGTTTGCAGAGCTGAGCCCCCGCACCGGGTCCATCCCAGCCAGCAGCCCCTTGCCCTGCACAGGGCCACCAGCAGTTGAATAGCTCATCCCAGGATAGAACATTTTAGGGGTCACAAAGCCCTGGAGCCAGGCAGTGGAGCAGCAGCGTCCCCCTGCCGCTGACAGCCCCCTGGGAGCAGGCTGAGGTCAATCACCCCCTTTAGGATCACCCCACTCCCCTGCCCCACCACAGACAGAAGGGACACACAGCCAGGGACAGGGACCACCCAGACCAGAGACCCTCCCTGGCCTCCCACTTTGGGGAGGAGGTGATGGGCACTGTGGGGCAGGGACGGCTCTGGCCATGGGGGAACAGTCCTGTGCACTCCTCAGCCCCTGGCTGCCCGTGGCACATGTCTCCAGTCATGTCAGAGCACCAATGGCAGCCCCACATGCCTCCCACTTGGACATGCTCATCCTGTGCTTGAAATGTGTGTAAAAATTTGTCTTCACCTTCATTAATGCTGGAATTTATTGCAGAAAAGAGAATTTCTTTATTTTCAAAAGCCTATAGGTGGAACACAAGCAAATTGCTGGCTTTTACTAGCATATAAACTGGGTAAAACCTTTGAGATACATCTACATTACACTAAACTGCATCCATAATTCATACCTAAAGGAGAAATTCTTAGCTCCCTCAGAGGTTTGCTGGTATCTATTATTGATGGGACCATGTTAGGCAACAATAGGCTCCCTCTTATTCACACGCCATTTACAGGTTGAGTCAGGCTGCAGCACCTCCGCTCAGCAGCGTGAGCTCTCAATTAGATTTTTGCAAGGATTTTAAGGGATTTAGTTAAGAGGCTGGAGTGATGCAGACTGAGTGAGTTGGGAGCGTATTTCTAGAGGGATTCCCGCTCCTGGTGGTTAATCAATAGATCAAGAACGTGAAAGACACTCAGAACAATTAGTTTCTATTCAGATCTCCAAGAGCAGTGTTTGCTCAGCACAACTCTGCAGATACAGCCGCCTCCTGAGCCGGCAGTGCCGTAATCCGTTAATCGCGCTGACCGGAGGGCGGGTGGCCTGCAGCGGAGCGGGGAGGCTCAGGGTGGGCTTGCCGAGCATTTAACTGTGCATAATGCAGGCGGGCTCAGCTCCCTGCCTGGCACGTAATTACCACCAGGACTGAAGCATTTGCAGCCCTCTCAGAGCCAGCTGGATGAAGCCCAAGTGCTGCAGGGAGCAACTTGTCCCCTGTGTCCACAGGTTTTGGGCTGATGGGGGAGGCTGGGTGCTGGCATCACCCTCCTGGGAGGTCCTGGGTTGGCATTGGACCTGGGGCCCCTAGGGAGCCCAGATCTGCTGAGAGCCTGAGAGCCTGCGGCCGGGCACTGCCAGGCTGCCCGTGGGGCTGTGGCTGTCCCCAGCCCCTGCTGCGTGGCACAGCCCCACGGGGTGAGGATGCACCAGCCCTGCGTCCCTCAGGGTGATCTGAAAAGGCTGGGGAGGGATCACACGGACTCCAAGCTGGGAGCATTGGCACTACCAACCCCAGTCTCTCTCCCTCTCCTTTCCCAAATGTGAAATTTAGCCAAAACATCCCTAGGGCAGCTCTGAGAAAGAGACGGTTTGTGACAATGCCTGAGAAATGTGCTTTGCTTCTGAAAATTTTTGCGAGTTTTTCTTTTTTTAAGTCGGTCAAAAAAGTCAAGCAGTACTGAAACGTGCCCCACCCTTACCGGGCACCTCGTCCCCACTGACCAGAACAGGGCAACTCTGGCCCTGTGAGCCAAGGCAGGGGGACAGGGCAGCGGGATAGTTCCCTGGGTGGTCCCACAGCCAGGACTGAGCTGTGCCAGGACTGAGTAGGACACCCCTACTTCAGCACTCGGATAAAAGGAATGTTTGGAGCGACAAGAGAATCCAAGGGCAGTTCTCATCATGATTATAAATTAAGGGAATGTGTGGAGCACACGCACATGTGTACAGAGCAGGCAGCAGTTAGCTGAGATCTAAGATAAGGGTGGCTGTTAACACAGAAATCCCATCCTTCCCAACACATCAATTCTGAATTGAATGGGATCCAGGAACCACAATGCAAATCTCAGGGCTACAAATCTCACTGACAATATGTTTTGTTCCACAAACAAATGCAAAGCCAAGTATAAAACCACACAACAATCCTTATCTGACAGATTTCCCTTTGATTAGCTTTTAATTGGTCATTAAGATTTGGGTGGTTTACATCTTTTCTGCATGGCAGAGGAGCAGTGGCCCTGCAGGGCCCCAGCGATGTCCAGCAGAAAACCCAGGCTCCTCCCAGAAAGCTGCGCTGCCGCTGCCTGCCCAGCCTGCCTGGGGTGCTGCTCTCTGCTCTGGGTGATGCTCTCTGCTCTGGCTACTGCTTCTGGTTCGGGTGCTGCTCTCTGGTCTGGGTGCTGCTCACTGGTCTGAGTGCTGCTCTCTGCTCTGGACGCTGCGTCTGCTCTGGGTACTGCCTCTGGTTTGGGAGCTGCCTCTGGTTTGGGTGCTGCTCTCCATATTGCCTCCTCCCCACTTTATTACAGTGTTGGTTAGGGATAGTCAGCGAGGATGGAAACAAATGATTGCTGAAGGAGCTGCAAAACAACATCTTTCTAGAACAAAACACATCAATCGTGGCTCAGAGCCAAGGTTGTTATTGCAGAATTTCCCCGGTGTTACCCAGATATGCAGGATTACGTTTTGCCTCCACTTGCTGGTGCGGGGTGCTCAGCACTGGGGCAGAGCTGACACCGGCTCTGCTGGGCAGAGGCCTCCAGCTGCTCTGGGCACCCCCCTGCTTGGGTGAGCCCTGTGCTCCAGGTGCTGTGCCGTGGGCGCAGGCAGAGCGGCTGCTGCTGGGACAGGCAGGATGGGATCCCAGCTGCCTGGCGCTGGTGTGAAGGCAGTGCACCCCTCTGTGCCACCGCAGCTGGCAGTGCCCACCTTCGCGAGCTGCAGGGAGGCGGCTGCTCGTTTCCTCCCCACTCCCAGACGAAGCACGAGGCTTAGCAGAGGCCGAGCATGTCCAGGGGTCTCGTGTTATTGTTTATGAGAGATTTGCATGAAATTTTAGGATTTACAAAGTAGTTATATCATTTAATCCCCTTTAATGAGGTTTCAGGATTTATGGGCCAAACATTTTCCTTTGCAGCTCGCACAATTAGCCTTGGGTAACCTGCAAAGAAAACTTCAGGGGAAGTTTGACTTCTTCAGCTGTTAAAGGTGGGGGTGGGAAGAGAGGCTGGCAGCCCACCAAGCACCAGCTCACTCTGCTGTTGAGTGTCATGGGCAGAGAAGCCCAGAGCATCCTGTGCGTCTGGGGCAGTCCTGCTCCCAGCTGCCTACGTGCTGGTGAACACTCCTTCTTCACTTTATCCAGGGATTAAACATCTGCGCTGAGCTGCGGCAGAGCCGGACAGAGCTGCAGGGCCAGGAGTAGCGTTCGCTCGCAAAGGGAGGAGCAGTGGGTCCGAGGGCAGCTGCCCCTCTCCTCCCAAAGAGGCACAACAGGCACCCGCTGCCTGGCTGCACCGCTCCCAGTGCCCCTGAAACCCTCCCATGGCCATGGGGCCGCTCCCCACACCGGGGCCGTGATCAGCCAGAAACTGCAGCCATGATGGCCACACTGAGAAGAAAGGAGATGGCTGGGAGTGAATCCCACACGGGAGGCCCAGCAGACATCGCTGCTGTGGCTGGAAGTGCTTAATGGAGACAGCAGTGATGGCGTGGGGGGCTCAGCTGCCAGCAGTGTGGGAAGGCAGAGAGATTTCCTCTCCTGGAGGACACCAGCAACACAGGGACAGCAGAGGATCATGAGAGACACAGGGCACAGATGGCTGAGGAACGTCAAGGATGCAGGACATGGATGGCACAGGTGCCCAGGGCAGTGGGATGAGCACCTTGTCCTGGTTCCCAGCTTTGTTGTGGGCTGAGGGCCCTGAAGAGCCACCTGGAGCTCCTGAGTGCAAGGAGGTCCCTGCACCCCAACTCCTGGGCTCCTCCAGCTCTAGTCCCCAGCAGTGCCCATGCTGGTGGCAGCAGTTCAGGGAGCACAGTCAGTGTCTCAGATGGTGTCCAACACATTTGGAGGGCAAAGCAAACCCACAGCACACTGGCATAGCGGTGAGAGCACTCAGTACGAGAGGGAACACCTGGGAAGTGTCCCCAGCCAGTGGTGACATCTGGGCAGTGCTGCCAGCCTCTTAAAGTTCTCATAATTCCACAGTGAACCAGTATGGTAATTTCTCCCTGCAATAAAGACCCTATTCCTGTTGCAAGACTCTCATAACCGGCACCTCGATCTTTCTGTGCTCTTTGCTCTTTATTACCTTTCAATGACTTAAGCCCCTGAACTGAATAACTTCATCAAGGTGTCAACCTAAACAGATTTTTCCCTCTAATGGCCCAACTCTTACAGGTTCTTAATGAAAAATATTGATTCCGAAGGATTAGTTGCAGATTTATGTGGTGGATGCTGATCCCTCTGTCACCTGATACCTTATCAGTGGATGAGGGAACTGATCCTCCCCGCATGGTTTTAGAAAAGCAATCACAGACTGTGTCAAGCAGGAGCTTATTCCCAGAGAAATGCATATAATGCTGTGTCTGGATCAGATACGATGTTTAACAGATAGCTAATAGCGGGGGCTGATGAACCAGCGTGGCCAGGCCAGTTTGCATCTCCCTGCCTGGTGTAGCTGAACAGAGCCAGCGCTGCTGGCAGCTGGTGCTGGTCCCACTCCTAAGGGCATTGCACAGCCCCTGGTCACAGGAGGGACGGGGTCCCACAGTGACCACCTCTGCCGACTCTCTGCTCAGGTTCCCTGCTGGCCTGGCAGGGCTCAGGCAGATCAGATCTGAGCCACGGCCCACAGGGCTGCAAAAGCAGCACTCCAGGCAGCCCTGCATGGCATGAGTTTGCTGGGTCTCAGCACACCCCATGATGTGCACTGTCCTGCTCCTCTGCAGCCCCAGAGGGGCTGTCATGGCACCACAAACAGCCCCGTGTTCCTCATCTGCCCCTTTCCCTCTGGCAAGAGGGTGGGACTGGTCCTTAATGTCCGAGACGACACCTCTGCTCCCCACAGAACCCAGTTACAGCAGCTTTGAGGCTCTGACGTGCACGAGTGTGAGGAGGGAAAAGTAGGTGGAGGAAAAGCAGTTCTGCAAGGGCAGGAGCTCCTTGATGCTGTGTGAGGGTCACCCTGCCAGCTGCTGACAGCCATGAGCATCCCAAACCACAGCTGGGCACCTCCCTGGGCTCTGGGTCCACGGGAGGAGAGCTGCAGAAGAAAGTTAACGTGGGGAAAACTCCCTTCCCCTGGATATGGTTGGGGGCTGGTGGGCAGCACTGTGTGAGCAGGGCACTGATGGGAAGCCGCTGGCACGGCCCTAAACTGACCCTTGTTACATCACCCACCAGCAGCTCCAGGTTGATCTTTGCTCTAAAGACCATCGTGAGCTTTGGTTAACGAGCCTGAAGGTTATAGGACACATCAGAGACAGGTGCTGCCAAGTGGATCCTCTGCCAGCAAACCCTGGGCTGTACCGCACTGTGCCGATGCTCCAGCAGCACCCAGCCCGCTCCCTCCCAGACCAGGAGCACCCACTACCGGCAGCAGTGCTGGAGGAGCCTCCCCCTGCCCAGGCTGGCAGGGACCCCCCTGGCACCCGTGGGGACATGCCAGCAGGTCCCAAAGCTGGGACTTGTCCCCCCAGTCTCCTGGAAGCTGGTGATCAGGTCTGGAGCTTCTGGGTGTATGTGGTGGAGGAGACACCCGCAGCAACACCATTTAGCGACAGACACACATCCGATTATTAATCTTTTTGTTCCCTCCCTTCAGAAACTTGCAGCTGAAATTAATACATAAATTACAGCCCCAAGTGAGGCGTTATAAATAATAGCAGAAGGGCTTTGATTATTTACATTTTTATGGAATCTGAACTGATCAAATACATAGAAGTCACCAGGCACATGGGAGAATTATGTCATGTTCAGACATGATTTAAAGGACGCACAAGAGGGACCCTTCTGCGAGAAGAGATCGGGCAGGGCTGGTCACTCTGGACCAGATGAGCGATGCACAAACACCACAAAACAAACCTCAGCCCTTTGAAACTTCAGAAGGAGAAGAGAAAGCCATGACCACCCGTGACATCAGCCCCTCAAACACCCCTTTTTCTCCCCACCACTCACTGAGTGAGGTAACAAATGTTTTGGCAACAGCCTTGCTCAAAACCTAATGAAATTATTCAGGATTCTGTGAGGAGCCTTGGAAATAGCGGCTGTCCTACAGCAGCTGTGTGCAACTATGGCAGCAGAGCTCTGCGTTTTGGGTTGATTTAAAACCTCATTCGTTTTTCATTAGCTCAGAATTGCTGCAGACGAAGGTTCATTTTTACTACGTGCGTTGAAGGCGAACGAAAATCGGGATTTTGCTTCTTCCATTTACCTACTGTATGAAGTCACCCAATTTAAGGATGAAGGGACTTATTTACTTCCAATTACCTAAACATGACTGAGAGCAGGTATATCCCTTCCTCACTATCAAATGACTTCCATATTGCTCATCCTGGCAGGCTGCTCGTGCCCTGCCTGCAGTGCCAGGCAGCTGCCTGCAGCTGGAGCTCACCCCACCCCAGGTCCCTTCTTGCTCCCCGGGGCAATGGGGACAGAGATGCTCCCAGCTCCTCCCTGCCTGGCTGGGCTCTTGCAGTGGCTCTTCCTTGGGGCAGTCCAGCCTGGCTGGATGGGAGGGTGGTCCAGGAAGAGGGATGTGATCCGCCTGCTCTGGGGAGATGTGACCCACCTGCTCTGGAGGGATGTGATCCACCTGCTCTGGGGAGATGTGACCCACCTGCTCTGGAGGGATGTGATCCACCTGCCCTGGAGAGATGTGATCCCCCTGCT
>JAAGNO010018302.1:0-14232 GCA_033439905.1 Ceryle rudis
CCCCTCGCGCGGGTGCGGGATGAGTGCCGATAGCGGCGCGGTGGGGTTCGCCCGGGCGGCGGGGGGGGGGGGCGAAGGGGGGGAGGGGGTGCGAGGAGAGAAGAGGGGGACGGGGGGGAGAAGAGGGGGGCTGCCCGGGTGGTGCCCCCCCCTTCCATCCCCTCTACCGCCCCCGTGCAGCGGCGGCACGTGGTGCTCCCGGGGCGCGGGTCCTCAGACGCCCCCCGCCCGCAGCGAGCGCGGCATCGCGAGGAGCTTTTTATAGCAGCACTGACCCGCTCCCCGATGGGGGTTTTCTCGCCGCGCTCACGTTACCGTGCGAGTGCAATGTTAAATAAAAGCGGGTGAAGAGGGGGAGGGAGTTCAGCTCGCGCCTAATTAAGAGACGGCGTTAACCAGGAGCTCTAAAAATATCCCCGAGCGCTGCAAACCACATAACCGCAGACAGCAAAACCCATTGATCCCTCTCGCTGCTCCGCCGCTGAATGGAGCGGCCGCCGCTGAATGGAGCAGCCGGGCTCATGAATGGGGGAAGCGGCTGGGCGGGGACGGGGCGGCCGCGGGGGGGCGCTGTGGCGCTTCTGAGCCGCCGCCACTGCTGCTGCCGCCGCCGCGCACCCACCTGCCCGCTCCGCCGCTCCAGCCACACTCCGCTCCCGCCCGCCCCGCCGCGCACAAAAGCGCCAAACAATGGCACGTGACCAGCTCCGCCCCGCCCCCATTGGCCCAGCGCGGCGGCACGTGCCGCCCGCCCCGGGAGAGTGGAGGGGGAAATCGGCGGGGGGCTCGCGCCTCTCCCCCTCGTCTCTCCCCGCTGCCCCAGTGCACGCTGGGAAACGTAGTTCGCTGTCGGGGGGGCGGCGACCCCCACCCCCCGCGGCCCGGTGGGGCTGGGGCGGAGGAGGCGGCAGCTCCTGGCGACGCCGCTCGTCCCAGCGGGGCCGCCCCTGCGGCACTGCCACCCCCGCGCCGCGCCGCCCTGCCCTCCCGCGCCCCGAGGGCTCAGGGACTCCCTTTGTCTCCGGCCCCGGGCAGGGTCACCCGTCCCCACCGCGGCATCTGCGGGGAGCGGAGATGTGGCTCCGATGGCCACCTCGGGGCTGGACGCTGACCTCAGGAGCAGGGTCACCTCAGAGCCATCGTCACCTACCGCAGGGCCTTCAGTGTCCTCAGAGCCTCAGCCATCTACGTCTGGGCTTTTGTCATCTCAGGATTATGACCACCTCAAGGCCGTGGCAACTTACCTCAGTGCCACCGTCACCTACCTCAGGGCCCTTGATCACCTCAAGACCATGGTCACCTCAGGGCCATCATCACCTACCTCAAGGCCCTTGGTTGGCTTAGGACCACAGTCACCTCAGGGTCATCGCCATGGTCACCTCAGGACTATGGTCATCTACCTTCGTCAGCTATCTCAGGGCCATGATAACCTGAGGGCTCTTGGTCATTGTCAAGAAGACCACCATGGTCCTTCAGTCACCTCAAGGTCACAGCCACCACAAGACCAACCCCAAAGAGGATCTGTGGGTCTGCCAACGCATTGGTCCCACGGCCCTTGGCAGCATGTTTTGGGGGACAGCCAAGTGGCCACATTCTCCCTTGGGTTGACACCAGCAACTCAAAGCATATCCAGAAAAGCCATCACACACATACACAACGGGTGCGGGAAGACGATCCACCCTTGTCTTGGTGGGACTGCATTGTGAGCAGCTCCCATCCCAAGACAACCCCCTTGCCAAGCGTCGATTAAGCGGTTCTCTCCCAAGAGCACTTTAAGCGGACCGGCTGCGCGTCCTCCCGTTCCGTACGACTGACTCTTCCAGTTCCCCTGGTGGTTTCCGTGCTACAGCCACTTGAGTTACCCCAAGAGCAGATGAGCACAAAAGGCAGATGGCCGGAGAACGGCACGAATCTCCTGCTGCAGCGTGAATCTCCGCACCCTGAATACCCAAGAAAGGACTTTTCTGAGGAGCCCCACCCTTGTTGTGCACACTCTTAAAAACAAGGGCTTTGCACCCCCAAAAAACATCAAGTCCTACCTCGAGGCAGGTTAGTATTGTGACAGAAAGGCGTAAACCTTTCAAAACAGAGATTATTTTAAACACTTGCCCTGTTTTTTTTGCTGATCTGACGTCTATTTCCATGGAAACCACAGCCAGGAGCCGAGCTGCTGGAATTGGGAAGAGGTTTCTGCTGAAGCAGCTTCGCTGGGCATGGGAAGAGCCATTTCCCAGCAACGTGGTGGGGCCTTTTTTTTTTTGTAGGATTGAAGGGATTTCCAAACGAAAACGGTTCAGCCGCTTGACCCTCCAGGGTCACTCCTGGTACATTTGCGGGGTTCCTCGCTCAGTACCAGCGGTCTACACGTAGATGTGAAGTGGTTTTAAACACCACGTCTCGAGGGCTTGGATTAAATGGCAGCAAAATGTTGCTGGAAGACAAAGCAGCCAAGAGATCACGCCGTCAGCCCGCGCTTGACTTGAGCGTTCATTAATTATCATCCGTGGAGATCAACAGCGTGTTGGATGCTTTAATATTAATGCTTTTTGAGTTAAATCAATGAGCTTATCCTGGGATAACACAGGATTTCCCAGAGGAAACAAGGCTTCCTGGGCTCAGGGCTTTTCGTTTGGTACCTGTGTGCTGCCTCTAGCCAGTGTCATTCGTCCTCCCCCTGGAGAGAGGCTGAGGAAATATCATTTATAGCTTTTGAAGAAGGGGTGCAGGCTGAGAGAAAACTACGAGTCGTGCAGGGGCTGCTCCTGACACTTTCCACCTTATTTTCTGGGTTTCTAACAGGTTAAAAAAAGAAGAGAAAGGGAAAAAAAAAAAACCAAACCCAAACCCAAACCTGACTGTAACTTACCTTCCTTTGCAGATCATCTTTAAAGCCAAAAATATTTCTTTCTGATAAGAAGAGTTAACACGGTTTATTGACAAGAGGTGCTGAGCTGGGGATCGGATTCAGGATCCATTCTCAGCTCTGATGCTTTCTATGCCGCGGCATTTTGGTCGAGACCCTTCAGCAGCCCCTTTACACCACCTGCCACAACGGCTTGCAGTTGAACCCAGAATCGTTGCGTATTATTGCGATGCAAAGAGAAAACACCATCTCTTAGCAGCTGGAAAAGCACCCAGACGATCTCATTTTTTTGGCCTCGTTGCAAGAGAGGTTTTATTTTTGGAACGTTTCATAAAACCCCATTTGTTTATGTGGCGGTTTAATTTTCGTCTGATTTCAAGGAGAAGGAAGTATATGAAAAGCTTTTATTTAATTTGCATTCGATTTGTGTTGATCGACACATTTACTGCGACTCTAAACGGGCTCTTCCTTCGCCGAGCCTTGCAGCGTGGGGCTGCAGGAGGTTTTATCGACTGGGTTCCTTATCACCGACAAAAGCTTTTTGCTGTAATTCCTATTTATTTAGTTAGTTGTTTTCAAAAGAGCGTGCAGCGGTCTAAGAAAGCCCCTCCAACATTTCACTAATGCCCCAAAACAGGGTTTGAGGAGGAAGATCCCTTTTCAAGCCCAAATCGAACCACATCGGCACAGGAATTTGTGCATCTTGAGGGAAATAAAGGACGGCGGCAGGACCTGCAGCAGATATTCCCAGAGCAGAAAGGGACAAAGGCTCTCTAAAGTGGGAATATGACCTGTCCCGAGGGTCAGGGGCTATGACGCAGCCGGGATGGTGATAACTGCACCCAAATCGTTGCCCTCGTGTGGTACCTGCCCTCTGGTTTCTCAAGGGAGGGCTCATTCTCAGCCCAGCCAAACCAGGGTCCCCTCAGCTTCGGTTCGACAGGAGCTGCAACAGCTCAGCCAAGGGCCCACCGCGAGGACTCCTCATACGTGTGAATTTAGGACGTGACGTGATCAGATTTAGCACAAAGATTAAAGTGTCTCCTCTGATGTGCTTATCAAAATATCCCACAAAGAGACTGACATAATTAGGTGACAACTCAGCCCACGGCAGCTCTTTTAACTTGCAAAAATATTTAATCTCCAATAGGAAAAAGGTGCTTTCTGAGTATGAAATTGCCACCCTTAAGCACTCGTGGACTGACAGCTTATTTGTTCGTCACAGAACGTTTCAGAGCACCTTGGTAAGTGATATTAGCAAGGTTTTGCTAAGGCTGGTAACAGTCACCACACTAGCAAAGTTCATTTTAAAACTAGAATTCCAACGTATTATTTGACCCTCGCCAACTGGTTTAAGTGATTTAATAAATAACCTGCTAGAGGAGACGGTAATTTAAAAGCAACTTGTTCTCAGAGGTAGAGAGAAGGGCTAAAAGGGTTTTTTTTCTACCCATGTTCCTCAGTTTTGTATTAATCTTCAGCGATTCTTACCCCACGCTGCAGCTCACCCATCTTCACACCGACTGTACTGATCTGCTGCCCAAAAAAGGCCTCGCAAGGAAAATTAGTGGCTGCAAAGGTCTCACTGATCTTCCATCAAAATACATTTTAACCCCAATGAGGCCAAGGAGTCCTCAGAATTGAAGAATAAACCAAGACTTTTAGGGAGAGTCTCTCCCAGTGAAAGCTCTTCCACGGGCAAGAAACATTTAATTGATATTTGTTTACTGGAGGTGTTTAGGCCGGTACTATATTTATGCTGAAAAACACCACTAAGAAAATGTTCCCTTTGGAAAAAAAAATTGGACTCGCCGATGCGCTGTTGGAAATGATTCAATTTTTTCAAACCAGGGTGCCTGGCTTCCATCACTTAATTCCTCCAGAAAATGGGGCGAGTAAAAGTACTCACCACAGATGGTGATTGTGCCTGCAGCAAGAGAGATGAAAGTATCAATTAATTGCTTTGGTACAGGGGCAATATCACCCTGAAATGTCCAACCCCCCCCTCTTCAAATGCAGTCTTAGGACTGTACTGGTATCAAATCCTGCGGTGATGAGGGGCTGACAGGGCTCTGGAGTAGAAAAATAATCTAAACTGCTAAGGAACTAAAGACAAAAGGCCCCACAAGTGCTCTGTTGGCCTTGCAAAAAATATCTCCCCCACACTGAAGTGGTGACAGACCCTAACGTCCTGGCAGCGGCGGCACCCACACATGGGCACCTTCCTCCCGGCTGTGCCCAGGATGCTGAACTGGTCTTTCTGCTAACTAGTGAGGTCTGCCTTTGATCCAGCCTGGGCAAAGGAATGGCAGCGTTCCCTTCCCAGCCTGCTGGGAGATCTCCTGGCAGGTTCTGCATTCACCGGCTCCTAAGAAAATGAGGTTTTTACATGATTGAACCACTTCTGTAGCTCTGGCTAGTCCTCTCTCCCAGCTCTCAGCTCTCTGAGCTGGTCTCTGCCCCTCTGACAAGGGCTCAGCGACATGAATTCCACAAGTTGCTCAAAAACAGATGGCTGGGGAGAGGCAGGACTGAGGAAGAGGCTTCAGCACAAGCCCCACTATTATTAGAGACCAGAGACTAAACACCAGGAGAGTTATCACAGACACTCCCAACAGCGGGTACAGTTTCAGAGCTGGTTGTTTTCTTCACGGCACCAGCAGGTCCTCCAAGACACGAACGCACAGTTGGGCTCTCCTGGGAGCTACCTGCCAAACAGAAGTTCAGACCTGTGTGGGTGCTGCTTCCCACCTCCACAACCTCCAGGACCACGCAAGGAAAGCTGGCCCGGAGACCTCCTCACATTGCTTCCCCTCCTCCTTGCTCCCACAGCTCCCAACCGAGCCGGGAGCCTCGACCCATTTCTCTGCATCCTTGCTGCTTTTCTCCTCCCGCTCCCAACTGGACTCCACAAATTTGCATTTCCCATATGGAGCAGCAAGAGCTTTGCTATTCAAGGAAGCCCGTAAACAACTCGCTGCCGAGGGTTCAAAAATAACTACGCTGCACAGAGCTGCATCACCCAGCGATAGCGCGGGGCTGGGAGAGAAGCACGAAGGAAAAAAAAAAGGGGTTATGGTGTTTCTGGTTTGTTTTGGTTTTGGGGTTTTTTTAAATGTGAGCCAAGAGGAGATGCACTAATTAGATCTCTGAAGTGTCAGAGTCAGCCATTTCAGCTGGGACAGAGCAAAGCAGCCACTGTGGTTTTGACAGCCACATGGAATCGCAATGCATCGGGAAGCCATCAAATATTCAACAGAGAGAAGATTCCAGTAAAGACATTTGCTTTGGCTCTTTTGAAAATGAAGAGGGGGGAGGGGGGGGAGGAAAAAAAGCTGGGTATAGCACTAATTATTCCCCAGTACCTAATTAGTTCCTTGAATCTCAAATACGGATTCAGCTCAGCAGCTCAGCGAGTCTATTGTGCTATTAATACTTCCCTGGCGTGATATAGTTAAAAATACTCCCACCCTTTCAAGACAAAATGTAGCTTGGAAGTGTCGAGATGGGAGGAGTTCAGGGCTGGAAATCCTCTTAAAGGAATATGACTTCCCCGATGTCAAATAAACAATATGAAAGAGCTGGTAACAGCCCCCAGACCGAGCCAGTTCCCACTAAGAGCAAACGGGAAAACAACGCTGGGTGCAGAGCTCTCGGGCCGCTTGTTCTTAAAGCTGTTTCACTGACAAAAATCTCTGCCGTGCAGCCAAAGAGGAACAGGTTTTACTTATTTTTTTCCCGCAGATCTGCCGCCCCGGGGAGAGAGCGCCTTGGCTTGGCTGCTTCTCAAGCGCTTGGCTGCTTTCAGACGGACGGCACAAGGCTGAATTCCCGTCGAAAGGCAGGACTTCGAAGCGTGTCCCCCTCCTTCCATCCAGCCCCGCGCTCAGGTACCGCAGCAGACCCTGCCCAGTGCTGTGGCCACAGGGAATATTTCCGTGGCGATATCTGTAGGTGCTGTGTATGGGCGAGATCTGTCTGTCAGACACCATGAGATGAGCAAAACGCGCCTCTTCCCATAGGATTTGGGAGCCAAGGAAACAAGTCGGGGGGGAGTGGGTTACTGCACCTTTCAACTTCAGTCCAAGGAGGGGGTCCAGATGCGTGCTTTCACACTTCAGATCCTCTCAGGACAATAAGCAGTTCCCCTCCCATCTCCACCAACAATTCTGCATCAAAATGGGTTAATTCCTGCTCAGTCCCGCTGCCTCTTCATCCACTGCCTGTAATTGCTCAGCAATATCAGCGTGGAAACAATACCTGCACTTAATGTTTGCTCAGGATTGTTTGAGCCCGTTTTTTTTCCCCCTGCTAACCTGAGTTCCTAATCAATCAATACAGATATTAAAAGATAAAAGACCAGACACATCCACTGCAGCTGTGAGAGCAGGCAAACAAAGCCAGGCTTTCTGGAGGAAAACCACAGCTCTCTGTCTTTTATGGAATAAACCAGCAAACTGCTGCCTTACGCTAAAACCAAGACCCGGAGAGATGCCCTCATATTGCAATTACCAATTTAAGGGCATTTTAGTTAAAAAAAAAAGAAAAAAAAGGCCAAAAATCCCCTCCCCAGCCCAGGCTTTGCATGATGAATGTCATTAGAGAGCCACTATTGATGCGAGGAGATGAAGGCAGCCTGAAGCCGCTGCGTTGGGGGAGTTCGATGCCACCATGTCACTCAGGGAGGGGTGCTGACAGTCTCAGCACCTCCCCGCACCATGGTCTGCAGTCAGGACATCAGTGAAAGGGTTAAAAAGGAGGATGTGGGACATTTGGGGTCCCCGCCTCATGCAGCTCCCTGCTCTCGCCCACCACCACAGCCGGGTGTGAAGCAGGAGCTGGTATCCACCGGGCTGCACTCAGACAGTGCTTCCTAAAATGGGGGAAGTCTGAATGTAACAACAACAAAAAATCCTTCAGAGTGGTTTCAAGGGGTTTTTTCAGGGTAGCCTGAAACTAGAGAGACCTCACACAGCTTCTTCTGTCCCCCAGAACCTTAGTTTCCCTTCTCAGTCCCTTTTTCCCCTATTTATTCAGGATTCATCTTTAGAGTCAGCCTGAAACGGCGGCTTCTGCTGCAGAGTGAAAACTGTCAAAACCCCAGTTTCTCCCTCAAAATACCCTCGCTGCTGCCGGCTGAGAGAACAGGAGCCCTCTTGGCCCATGGCACTGCATCTCGAAGGCCAGGGAACTCAGCAAGCATCGTGCCCGCAGCCCAGCCCTGCGGCATCGCACCTCGAAGGCAGCGCGCACGTGCCCAAGGGTCGGCTCGCCCGGCAGAGCCCTGGCCCCGTCCCGTGACCCAGCGCAGGAGGAGCTGGTGCCTGGGAAGATGACGGAGTTGAGCTGAATCCCTTGTGATTGTGACCCTCAGGGGTTTTCAGCCCAAGGCAGCCTGGCAGCCCACTCATGAGATGATAACAATCCACTTTGGAAATTAAGAAACTCGGATATTGTTTTTTCATTGGAACTTCACCCAGAGCAATGTTTTGGTTTGCCAGGAGAAAAATCCACACAAAAACAAGCGTATACTCACCAGTCAAAGGATTCTAAGGAACTCTGCTTGGGAAGGTGCTGCCTGGGTTTGGGTTAGGAGCGGAGTCAGCCCCCTGCCTGCATCCACGCTGCTCTTCGGGGCTGGTATCGCAGCCCACGGCTGGACACTGAGCTCCTCTACCAGAGCTCGTGTGGTTCTCCCTGTGCGCACCAGGCTCAGCTTGCAGGGCTGTGGACCTTCATAAGCTGTTGTGAATCCAGGCCTTAGTATTTTCCTTAAACAATAACAAAAAAAAAAAAGCCCTACGACAATGTTTCGGTAATTACAAGGAGGCTTTAACACATGTCTCAATTTGCATTAATTAAATCGACAGGGAAGCTTCAGTTGAGTAAATGAGGGTTGGGTTTTTTTGTCAGCGGCAGCAAATGCTGCGGCAGGCTGGAGCTGGCGACTCCAGATTGCTGTTTGCATGTGCAGTGGGATGAGGAGGGATCTGCTGCTGGAAGGGGCTTCCCAGGAGGGAGGGAGCCGCAGGCAGGACGAGCTGGGGGTGGGGAGGATGAGAAGAAGACTCTCAGCTCGAAGGTACGAAGAGCTCCAGGCCGGGTCTGTGCTGACACTCTTGAATTCAGCCTGGGAGGTGAAAAGCTTTGAAGCTGAAGCCGGTCGGAGAGAGGAGGTTGCTCTGTGGAGATAAGCCGTGGGTAAGAGGAATGTCTCCATTCAGACCCCAGCCATGCTGCAAGCACAGCTGTGAGGGGAATATAAATGTGCAGCAAGGGGAGTTTGGTTTTGTTTTTAAAGCCACGGGTGTGAATATTAAAGCAGGTCAGCCCCATTGATGGGCTGGGCTGGGAGCAAACCCTCCAGGGCAGCCTGGGCTGCCACCCTGCAGGTGGGTGCCCTGGGTACCAGCCCCACCGCTGTAACGGATTTGAGGGTCCCTGAGAAGCAAAATCCCTCTGTGGATAAAACACGAGGGATTTATGGCTGTAAACCCCAGCTAGTTCACACTCAAACCTCTGCGTTGTAAGGGCGCAGCAACCAAGAGCCAATGCCGGTAGCAAATCACGTACCAGGCTGATCTTTAACTCCTGCTTTTTGTCAGAAAACCTTCCAGCATGGCACAGATAAGCCTGGAGCAGCCCGGGCCACTCCAGAGACTGGGGGGCTCTGCCCTCCAGTCGCTGGCCCAGGCTGGTGGCCAGGAATGATGCTCCATCCCTGCCCACGGCTGGGAAGCGCTGGCTCCGGCAGAGCAGTCTCAGCCTCCTGGATGATCTCTCAGGCCCCCCAGAGCAATCCAGGCAAACTGGGATGTGAGGAAAACACCTTCCTCACGTGCTGTGCCGGGGATTTATGCTACATCTTTCATGCACGCTGCCTCTGGCCTCGAGGCTGGAGCATGGAATGAGGATCCAGAGGAAAGTGCTGCTTGCAAGGGGAGTCTGATTGAAGAGATGGCTCCGGGCTGGATTTTAAAGCAGATGCAGCAAGTCAGTCAAGTAGGAAAGTGCTTACAGAGGGCTCCTGCACCACCACAGTCCACAGACAGCAGAGGGCTCGATGGAGCGGAAAAAGAAGGTGTCTGTCCTGCCCAAGTGACCCTGGGACTTTTTTAGAGCCTACTCTTTCTTCTGGAGAGGTTTTCCTCCAGAGGCACAAAGACGAAGGGGAACGTGGTTCTGGGCTCAGAGACTGGCTCTGGAGCTGGCAGCAAAGGGATGCAGGGCCAGGCAGAAGGACACCTGCCCGTGTCCCCACTCCCCCAACCCCTCAGGCACTGGGGATGGGGGTAAATGGCTTTCTGTGAACCGAAGGGTTAACGAATGTCAGAGTCACCCTCCTGAAAGCCTTTACATAAGAGTCTTGCAGAATTTATAGCCTGCCTCAGCTGTGCCGTGTGGCCAGAGCTGCTCCCCTGTCGCTGCCAGCGCAGCTCCCCGGCCGTGCTAATTCAGGGAGGAAAATGGGATTTGATTTCTGCACCAGTCACTGTCTCTCACTGTTAAAATGGGACCTGACGGGCTCTGTTCTTCCTCCCCCCTGGCTCACCCACACGATTCATCAAATATGTCGACCTTGAATATCCCCCACCCACCCTCAGCATCTCAGCAGAGCAGTCCTGAGGCTCTCAGGGGTAGAAACAGTGTTTTAGGAGTAAAATGATTTAAAAAATAAATTAAAAAAATAATAATTGCGAAGCCTCAAAAGCACCGGAGTCTTGTGGTGGTGCTCACATCAGTCCTTTGTGTCACCAGAGGGTGGGGGGGACATTGAGGGATGTCCCCTCTGCTGCTGCACAGGCTCTGCCTTCCCCCAGGGCCATCGCTGAGCACCCTCAGCTCTGGGACTCAACCAAGAAGGGCTGGGGGCCAGCAGCGAGGTGACAATGTGGCCATCACGGTGACACAAACAACCTGGGCATTGGAGGAGTGAGTTGATGCTTTTCCATTCCCCCTCTTCCCCTGGGAGAAGGGCTTTGCTGGCACCTGTGTCACCCATTGTCACCGGGTGAGGAATAGCAGGTATCACCAGAACCGCCCCTCTCCTCCAGCCTCTGCACCCCAGGAAATCCTGTCCCTGCTCGACCCCGGGTGCTGCCGCCTGCAGTGGCAGGAGGTGAGGCAAAGCCAGGGCCCCGCTGTCGTCCCCCAACACATCCCCCAGCCGGTGGCAGTGGGGACGATGCAGCAGCAGATGGTGTGACAGGAGCCTGGCCGTTCCCCGCAGCTGCCGGGGCAGCGGAGCCCGGGTGGCTGCCACCTCTCCTGCCTCGGAGCCAGTGAGGACCCTGGGGAGGGTCTGCAGGGTAAATCCATGCAGCTCGGCCAGCTTCAGCCCTTCCTGGGGTGCCTTATTCCCACCACCAGCATCTGCCTGTTTGCAGCAGCGTCGTTCCTCATGCTGCAAAACCAGGCGGGGCTGTTTTCCTTCCATCCATCCCCAGGCCCAATCTCAGTCTCCGTTTCTCAACCCTGCGCTCCTGGGGTGCTCAGAGATCTTTCCAGTCAGCCCCTTGTTTAAAACCATCCTCTTTCCTTTTTTTTTTTCCCCAGATTTGAGGCATGGTGGCAGCAATCTGGCCGGCTTTCCAGGATGCCCAGAAGATTTTCATTGCCTTTGTGCTTGGAGCCCTGGAGCTGCATCTCTTTGAACTGGTTCTTTCAATCTTGGCTGAACTACCCCCAACCCATGGGGAAACCCCCCCTGCCTGCCCCTGCCACCAGATCCAGCCAAGCCCAGCGCGGGATCGACGCCACCTACCCTCTGCATGCAAGAAAGGTGTCACGTCGGGGCCAGGTGACAGCCAACTCCATCTTTGTCCCCAGGGATTTTATTCCCGTAGCCCCACAAGCCCTCACTTCAGGCAGCGCTTGAGCAGGGAGGGCTCTCCTGGCGTGTTCGCGGAGCACAGACATCCTGTGAGCATGGTCCACAGGTCCTGCTCTCTTCATGGGCCCTCCTGCCCCTGTTGGCTCCTGCATGGTTCGTTTTGGACAAGAATCACTCGCTTTCTTGGTTCCTGGCTCCAGACAACAGCCTCAGAGCAGGCTACAGGTTGGAGCAGCAGAACGGTGCTTCTGGAACAACCAAGTCTCCACCCCACAGGTTTGGGGCCGGATCCTCCACCTGCACTTGTCTCCAAAACCGCAGCGCTCAGACCCGAGGGGCTTTCCCTGAATTACAGCAAACATAAAAGCAAGTGAGAGGTGGCACCAGAGCGGCTCCCGCGGGGATGCAGTGAATTTATTGGAGTGGTGAATTTACTGGAGTGGTTCTTTTTTGTTTGGTTTGTTTTGTTGGTTGTAATTCAGTTAATCCAATAGCCCAGACAGCTGGAGATGAGCACAAGACCTGCCTGCTGTTTAAACACCTTCCCCCCAAGGTGACAAGTGACAAAATACTCAAATCAAGACCTCTTTCCACTCCTCCCTGCTCCCTCTAACGCAGAAGATGCTGTAACTGAGGTGGACCTGGTAAGTATTTCCCTCTCTGTATCATTTATTTCTCATTTTCCCTCAACACTGATGCTCAGGGGTTCATTTATAGGAAGAGTGTTTCCCTGGTTGGTGTAACGTGCTGTGAGACAGAGCACACACGCAAATAAGACGCTGGGAGGTGACATAAGACTGTCGAAAGCACCTCCAACAGCTGTGTTTCCAAGAGAGCTTTCCTACAATGAATCTTGACTCAAACTTGTGCTTTTAAATGAGGCAGAAATGAGCAGCGGGGTGTGGGGGGGTGCTCAGCAGGAAACCTGCCCGCTCCCCAGCAAGCAGCTGCCCGGCATAATCCTGGAGAGACGAAAATCAGACCGTGAGCAAAACCAGCAGCCAGTCCCGAGCCCCTCCCGCCTGTGGCACAGGGCTGGGAAGACAACATCTCTGTCCAGGGTGTAGGTGACAGAAAGTGCCCGAGGATGGTGCTCTGCAGGGCTCTGTACAGCTCTGCGGGGCTCTCTGGGGCTCTGTGGAGATCCGTAGGGCTCTGCAGGGTTCTGTGAGTCTCTGTAGGGCTCTGTGGGGCTCTGCAGAGCTCTGTAGGGCACAGTGGGGCTCTGTGTGGCTCTGACAGGCTCTCCCGGGCTCTGCCGTCCTCTGCAGGGCTCTGCTGGGCTCTTCAGGGCTCTGCCGATCTCTGCCGGACACTGACAGGCTCTGCAGGGCGCTCCTGGGCTCTGCGGACCTCTGGTGGTCTCTGCCGGGCTGTGCCGGGCTGTGCCGGGCTGTCCGCGCTCCCGGCACGGCTGCTGGAGACTCCGGCTGTTTGCAGAGAGCACCTTTGTCCGGGGTTGGTGCCTCTGACCCCTCGTCCCTTCTCCCCCCGAGCTTGTTCCTCCCAGGATTTTGGCTTCTCCGGAGGCACCGGCCCCTGTCCTCAGACCCCCGCAGCCTGGCTGACCCCGTCTTTGTCACCATGCCCGGGCAGCAGGACAGAGCTGGCGTGTGACAACACCAAACCCAGCGTCGGGACAGGAGGACGAGGAGAGAGGCGGTGGCTTCTCCCTCCTCATTAGGACGCTTTGTTTGTCCCCTCAGGTGACTGCGAGGCCAGAGTCGTCCCCGGGGGAGGACACTGCGGGGTGGGGACAAGGGTGGAGACCTGTCCCCAGCTCCACCAGCATATCCTGGCCGGGTCAGAATCGGGCCAGCCTAGGACCACTGAATCTGACCTCGATGGACACAGCCGCCAGCATGGGGACAGTGACGGGTCCCCCGCAGGACCCTGACCCCGGGGGACACTACCAGTTCCGCATCATCGTGCTGGGGGACACGGCAGTGGGGAAGTCATCGCTGCTGCGCTGCTTCGTCGAGGGTTCGGGCATGGGGAGCGCGGGGGTGGCCACCCCCGGCCCCACCGTCGGCGTGGAGTTCTACAGCCGCACCGTCCCGCTGCTGCCCGCCGGCAAGGCCAAGCTGCAGCTCTGGGACACAGCCGGCCAGGAGCGGTTCAGGTGAGGTGAGGACAAGGGACACAGCCCCCAGGTGGGACCCCAGCACCCAACCACCTCATCCGCCTCGTGGAGCGGGTGTAAAGTCCCTGGCTGGGCGTGTGGGGACAGGCAGCGATGGTTCGCTGGGATGGTGACGCTTTAGGGGCTGGTGGAACCTTGTGTTGAGCTTGCAGTGAAGCTGCAGATGGTTTTGGGGGATGGCCAAGGGTGCAGGGCTGGGTGTGGGTCCTGGGGCGCTGGCCCTGGGGTGCTGGTGGGCTGCGGCTGGGTGATTTCCCTCCTGATTGCATCAAGCTGGAGCCAGGAGCTCCTGGGAGCATGAACGAGGCTCAAAGGGAAGCCCTGTGAAGAGAGAGTGATGAAATGAGCACCTCTTCTGCTACACATCTCTCCACTGAGCCCCTCCCCTGCCTA
>JAAGNO010018305.1:0-14725 GCA_033439905.1 Ceryle rudis
GTGCAGGCGGCAAGGTGCGTCCCTCCGGCACTTTACGTTCGCCGCGGGTAGATGCCAACGGAGGTACAGGGACGGTTCTTCTTCGTTTAGTTTGCCTTCATAGGTGACACTAATAGCGTTTTACTACATTGCTTTTAACTTTTTCTTCTGTCAGTCTTCCCTCTTCGTTTCTTTTGCACAGAGAGAAGTGTGTTGAGCTCTGCATGTTCACAGTAGGGGTAGAAGTGATGATGCTAGAAATCGAGCCATAACAAGGCAGGGTGTGAGATAGTCTCCAGACTTCAGCTTTTCCTTCAGCTGTTTGGAACACAATAAATACTAGGTTAATTTCCTGCACCCAGGAGGTTTACCTTGCTTAGCTCTATTGGATTCCCTTGTCACCTTAAAGATGGGAGCTGTTGATCAGGTTTTTTGATTGTCGTTGCTTTTGGGTGGAGTCTTAAAATGGCCCTTTATCTTGCATCTTAACAGCACATTGCTCATAAAGAACTATTTGCAATGTTGATTTTTTCTTAATGTGTGTGTTTTACAGTGAAACCATATGTGTAGTTTTAGAGGAGTGAGGGGATGATTTTCTTACAACATATCTAGATGTATTGTACTCCATTTCCTAAAATACTTTTTAAAGATCAAGTAGATGTCCTATTAATTGTGACCGTAACAAGGTATTCATATTGTATGGGAAAAATACTGACAACAGAGTATTTTCCTAAAGTGAAATTAACAGCCTAGCTGTTGAGATCATTCTCATCTCTAAGTTTGCTTGATTAATTTTATTCTTTCATGCACTGTATGTTCAGGGGGTAGTAGTATTATATACAAATGCACCTAGACAGTGCATCTAGAAACTTTGTATGGGTATTTTAGAAGACTTTGTCAAGTTACCTTTGGTTACCTAACTTCCTTCATCTGAATAGATACCTACTGTAAACTGCTAGTATCTGTTTAGCTACACACCTGCTTTTGGTTTCCCTTAAATCAAATAAAGGGCAGGACGTTGTGAGTGAATGGTTATTAGCTTTTTGTACAGTAGTCATTTGAAAGAAGGGATACTTCCTGCATTAGAAAATTATTGGTGGGTGAGTGGCAAGTCACCTTTCCCCTGAAGACGTAAAGCTTCTTCATTATTTTCATACTTTTCTGCTCTGTTACTTTGGTTTAAAATGCATTAGAAGAGGAAGATGTAGGGACTGAATTGAGTATCAGGTGATAGTTATGCCTGAGAAGGATGAGAGTGCAGTTGCTGGATGTGTTGTACTGTAAATGCTTCTTGCCTTATTGCTCCTATGAAGAGTGTAACTTGATAATTTGGGTGTATAGTGATTCAGTGACATCCTGCAGCATTTTTGTTTTATTTATTTATTTTGGTGGTTGCCACTTCGAAGTGAGCCAGTTATCCAAATGCTGGATGTTTCAGGAGTGTTTCGTTTTGTTGTAGTTTTGTGGGTTTTTTTTAGTTGGGTTGGGTTGGTTTTGCTTGTGGGTTGGTTTTTTTTTTTTTTTTTTTTTTTTTTTTTTTCTTTTTTTTTTTTTTCAGCCTTCAGTTTATGGGTTTATGTGAAAGGTGTTTAGAAAGTTTGTGCTCTGTAGGCTTGAGTCATTATACAAACTTAAGGTCCATTGGAAAAACGTTTGTTTGACGTCTTTTGACTTGCAAACTTAGAAAAAAAACCACCCCCAAATAATGCTGCTGCTGAGGATAACAATGAAACCTGTGTGCGCTGTTTCCTGGCAGCCTGTTGGACTCAGAGTCTGACTCTGGTAGGCAGTTGGTTCACCCCTGGAGGCATAAAAGTGGCTGCTGGCTGTAACTGGTTCTTGCCATGCAACTGTGAATGGTGGTACTCTATATAAAGTGAAAGGCTTTGACTCATTTTTGTTACTTCTCCATTTCCATTCACCCCCAAACCAGCAGCTTTTTATTTTGAAGACTGGGCTCACAAATGCTTGCTCTCTGATTCACTTTTTTAAGAACTAAGTTTTAAAAAATATTGTCTTTTTTAATAAAAATTTAGCCATGTCTGGGTATAACTAACAATTGTCAATGGAAGAGCTTTTGATTAGCTTGCATGGTTAAGCTGGTGTATTCTTATTCAAGCAGTCAGACCTAGGAGTTTCATGACTTATCTGAAAAAACAGGTAATTTCTTCAAGAATCTCACTGATATTTTGGTGAGGAATCTTCAGGGTAGGGTATCTGTGGGGGTCCTTCGGTGGGAGGAGGTTCCTTTTTCTCACTGGTTATTGCCCTGCCTTTCCAGAATGGTTTGCCCAAAGCTCTGGCCTTACTCAAAGGCGTAGACCTCCATGTAAGATGGGCCTTCTCTTTTCAGTGGCGGCTCAAGCTGCACAAGGTCTTTATGTTCTGCTCTGGCTTACCCTGGCTTTGTACCATGCGGCAGCTGGGTGGTGGAGGTGGCAGTCAATAGGCAGGTAAGCAGGTGGGGGGATAAGGGACGCCTTTTGCTTCCCCCCTGGCTATACGCTGCTCTTACTGAATTCATCCATCCTGCTTCTTCCTGCTTGGCAGGTCTCACACAAAGACACAGAGTTGGTCATTGTGGGCAGGCAGACTTGGCTTTTACTTGTGGAGTCCAGAACACTCAAACTGTTCTGCTCTGTCTTTGCCTCTAATGTCTTAGTCTTGAGACTAGGTTGTTGTGGTTGTTTATTATTTATAGTGGAAGATTGATGGATACCGGTTACCTTATTTCAGCTGAGTACAGTAAAAGAGGGAATTGCTCAGACTGATTGTATATTAAAATGGGAAATAAAGTATGATATATGTTAACTTGCTTGAGTATCTGAGGAGTCCAAACCGTTTCCCTCTTGATGAAGCTCTGCTACTCTGGCAAAGCAGAAGGATGGAATCTGCTGTTCAGAAGTCAGGAACTTCATGCTCTACCAAACTCAGAGCATTATGCATGTGATACAACATCTCATTTTCACATCTGCAGTGAACATTCGTGAAAGATGCATCCCTTCATGTTCCGTAAAATAGTTTCCTTACCTATACAATCCGAAATGTATTCTATTTTCAACTCAAGTAACTGCCTAACCAGATGTTTCCTGAAAAACAGAATATACAAATACATTTTTGTGTAACTGTATTTACTGAGCAGATTTTCTTATCTGTCCTCCAAAATGCCTCTGTGTGTGTATCCATGATAGAATATTAATCAGCTTTTATTTTTAAACTGGTGACAGAGGGAATATCAGTATTGCAGCTGAGGTAATGTTTTTGGTTTGCACTATTTAGATGGAAGGTCTTCTCTTGTGTTTTATCTTTTTCCTCTTCCTTTTGCCTTTCATTCTGTTCAGTGTAAAAATATATTCCAAATTGACGTAAATGTTTGAAGGACAAATAAACTGGAGTTTCCAGAGAGAACAATGTAGTGAAGTCAAATATGCTTTAGTGAAATTAATGCTTTCTTGCTTGCTTGTTTTTTAATAGCTGAAAACAGCAGAAGAGTCACTGAGGCTGCTGATTTGTGTACAGGGTAGGCGTATTCCTTTAACATGGTTTTGTGCCTGTGCTTTAAGCTGCGTGGTAAACTAATCATTCTTCCTTTGAACAATATAGTTGATTTAGCTCTGAAAATTTTGAGCTAAACAGCTCAAAATAGTCCAATATATTTATCTAGTAGTTAAATTCCAGTGCAAGCTGTTGGACAACTTTATTTCTGATTTCAAGGAGGAAAATACCAAATATTTTATTCAAGTAGCACTTAGAATGATGCACTGTGTCTTGCTGTGTTACGTTTAGTATTTTTTCCCTTGATTTCAAATATACCAACTAGTACTCTACAGAGAACAAGATATGAATGACTTCATGATATGTTCTGATACATGTTTTTTGAATCTTAGTATTTTATTCCAGTAAGCAAGAGTAAATTAATGAGATTGTTCTCAGCTGATGTGGCAGTGCTAATCACCCCCATTTTCCACCTCTCATTTTTGCAACTATAGATCTGTGGTTCTAGGTTTTCAGGGAATCTTTGTAAGTTTAGGTGTTACTTCACCTCTTGGGAGGGCACAGCAGCAGAATAGTCTGTGCAATGTACATCTTTCTGCAATTCTTAGCTTTGTGTTGGAATTTTATGCATCTCTGTGTGTGTGTTTTAGTCTACTGCATCTTAATTTTTTTCCTGTACAGCAAAAATGGATTGTTCTTTGACATGCCTTTGCTTTTTCTTTTGACCTTGCCTCAGCTGTACGTATTGGTTTGATGTGGAGCTGAGGTTTCCTTAGGCAAGAAAATTGGCCCTTGGGCGTCAGACCTTCTTTTGATTATTTTGGGTTTCTTTTGTGGTTTTGGTTTTGTTGTTGTTGTTGTTGTTGTTGTTTTGTTTTGTTTTTTCCCTGGTGCGGGGGGAAGGTGTGTGGGGGCCATGTATGTACACAAAGAGACAGCATTTGCAGGAAGCCATGTTTTTACTCTCAGGCTCCATATGTACCTCATCCCAAAATATAAATACATTCACTAACTTTTCAGATAAACAAGTAGATTTGAAATGTTGACTGGTCTGACAGTATTGTGCACTCCCTGCTGAGAAAATAGGAGGATGGGTTATACCTTAAATTGAATGCAAAGAGAGGATTTTACAGAGCATGCATGTACACATTTAGGTATAGGTGAGCTGTTAAAGGACTTAAGTATTGGACATACGGTAGAAATCACCATTTCTAGTACCTGCTGACTGCTGGCATCATCTTATTCCCCTATGATTACAGCGTATGTCCACTTGCAAACCTTTTGAAAGTTGCTACCATTTATTTTTAAATACAATGCAACTTGCGAATTGCATCTGTAGAGAAGTTGGTTTATTTAAGAGCATGCACCTTGAGAGACTGTATGATATATTAAATGTGCCCATTTCTGATGCATGGCAAGGCGCTAACTAAATCTATGTTTGCTTTCTGTTTTTTGATTGTCTCTGCTCATTTTTGCTGGCTTTTGTCTGCAGGAGCACAAACAGAAAAAAAAGTTGATCTCAGTTTGCAAGAGAGCAACCTACTACAAATTGTACCCAAGATTCCCAGTGGAGTTTGAGGATTCATTGGGTTAGATGCTATTACACTCATTAAAGACCAGATTTCTTCATGTGATGGGATGCCTGTTTCAAACAGAATTTCAACTGCCCTTTGCACCTGCTTTTCTGTTAAGCTGGGCTGTTCCACAGCAAAACGCAAGTCACAGCAGCAAGCAGTAGCACCCTTGGTACTGCTCATTTGTTAAAGCAAGGTTATTTTCTGTTAGGGGCAGAGAGGGCAGCTGAAGATCAAAACAAATGTAACAATACAAATTACCCTTGAAGTCAATTGAGTGTCTGCTATATTTTTTATTTTTAGTTTTTAGATTATTCGTAAAGTAGTTTGGCTCAATCTGATCATTAATTTACAAGCTTGGAACCAAAAAAATTAAAATAGTATTATCAGAAGGAATGAGTTGAAACTACCCAAGTCTGAGAAGCAAAGTACAGATAACTCCAGAAACAGTGAGGCTAAGTTTATTTTCTGACTAAATGAGATAATAAGGAATCTATCCCTTATCTGTAGACCAGTGTTGTCTAATTAGCTTTTCAGGGGGAATATATGATAAAAGGATGTCTGGTTTGCTGTCTTTATTGCAGTTTTTCATTATATTGTTAGGCATATTCAAGACTTCCCCCTCAAGTCCATGTGAAACTTTATGTACAAACTAATGGTACGAGATGGACTTTCTTCGTACTTCAGATGGAAATACCTAGACAACGCGTCTTCCTTGCTGTGCGTAGTCCCTTCGTAATGAGAGCTGCTGTGTTATTTCAGGAGAATTTTCATTATGTGTATAAAGTAACCCCAGTGGAGGATGGAATATAATGTGTCTGTTTTAATTTGCAGGTTTCCACACTGTTGTGGTTCTTTGTGGTTGGATTTTGTTTAATTTTTATTATTATTTTATTTTTTTATTCTTGAAATGGTAGGGCTAGGAAACAACTGCAGAGGGATGAAGTCACCACCTCTCCTTGTGGCTGCGCTTGTGGCATGCATCATTGTTTTGGGGTTCAACTACTGGATTGCAAGTTCTCGCAGCGTGGATCTACAGGTAAATTTCCTATTGCTCTGCATACCTTCCTGTACTTGTGTGGTTAATAAACATAGTCCACCATAAGGATGCCTCTCTGGCATGTGGTGGGCTAGGAGCTTCAGCTTGTTGTAAGAATTTTCACAAACATTACAGTTGTTGCTTATCAGTAGTGGGAGGTGGGGGAGTTGGAGGAATGCCTGTTTGTCAGTGAGGGGGACCTAAAACTTGAGGACCTTTTTGTATGGTACTTCTTACTTCTCACACAAAGTGGTACCCTATCTTGTGCTGTTTCAGTTTACAGATGTAGCAGATGCCATCCTCTGTTTTAATTCTTAACTGCATATTGAGACTGAAACTCTATTTTAAGTTGGAATTGGCAACTGCAATTTACTCATCTCCCTATATTTTTTTTTTTTAACTCACCTGACCCATAAGAATGTGTGCATACTTTCTCACCAAGCACAAGAAAATCTAGCGTATTCAGAAACTGGCTAAAAATCTGAATTTGTTTATTGGAAACCTTTCTTAAAGAGGGTGCACAACTCATGGAATAATTAACCTTGTCTGCTATTCTTTAATGGTGTATTCTTCTAACGGATTTTCTATGACTGTTGAGCTTGCATTTTAATCCTTGCTGGAGCATGTGTTCTGAAGTTGATGAGTACATGGATAAAGGTTCCGGTTTGTGACAGTGTGTGCAGGATCATTCACTGTTTTTTTTTTTTATTTATTTGGTTTTTTAATAAGCAAACCTAAAAACTAGCAACCTCTTGGTCAAACTAGGCTCTTTATAATTGAGCCAATTTTCCATACTGACTTGACAGCTGTAGGTACAGAACTCCTATTTAATTTCAAAGTGGGCACTATTCAAAAAGGATGTGTTTCTGGCCATCAAGTTAAGAGTATGTCTTAGCTTTCCCTTAGTGAAAGGTACAATGACCTGTCTTCTGGGACTCTGGTCATCCCTCGTTTTCCCTTTAGGCAGTGGCCTCAGGATGTTGTGGTAACCAGCAGCCACATTTTAGCTTGAAAATCATTTCAATTCTGTGTAGTCATGCCCTCTGAATGAAGTAAGAGCATAACTGAAAGGTGTGGACGGAACTTCTGAAGCACTGTCAACCCATTCATCTGTTTGACAACTATTATGACTGAAATAAAGTAATTTTCTTCAGCTAAACTGCAAGTCTTTCTCCTCTTTTCCCCCCTGTGCCCTCTCACTTTCTGTGGCAGAGAAGCAGAGTAGGTAAACAGTAATATGCAGCATACTGTGGTGTAAGAAGATTTGGTGCATTTTCTTGGAGTCTTGGGAGATGAACATTTTTTATTATATTTATTTCTTTTGATCTACCTGGGATCCCCAGGTCTTCCTATCTAAGTAAATTCTGTTGATATTCCACCCCTCTGCCACCATGTGTGTCTTTGTACTCTTCCTTTCTGCTGAAGAGAGATTTTAAACCAAAATTCTTAGAAACAATGTCCAGCAAAACTAAATTGGTACTTAAAAAAAAAAAGGGGAAAAAAAAAAAAAAGCTGTAATAGGCTTGATTCTTGATGTTGTGTGTCTGTGTTTGTATGTGTAATGTGTGATGGTGTTGAATTTTACTCTGTCACTGCTCTTTGAGCAATCGGGAAGAATGATGATTTTCTGCTTATAAATTATTTTTTCTCCTCTGTCCCTTTGTTTAGCAGTCATATGCCCATTGTTTATGTAAAAGTTGGGCGGTAGTATTCTCCCTCTACTCTTTCCCAAGTCTTCCAGGAAAACATTGATTTGAGAGATGAGTTTTCCCTCTGAGTTAGTTTAGGATCAACACTGGGAAATGCAGCAATGTCGGAATTGTCTGGATTAAATAAAAAAAATTATTTGACCCAATACTTCAGAAAGATTGTACACTACAATGTTTGGGGTTTTTTTGGGGGGTGGGGTGTTGTGTTTGAAGTTTGTTTTTTTTTAAGCTCAAGTACCAAGGCAGCTTTGCGTTTCTCTTATCTTTGAAATTTCAATAGGCTTTACAGAAAAAGCTATAGTGTTACTTTATGTAAAACTGATGCACATATGTAGTGAGTATCTCCAGCAGACGCAATATTTTGACATTAGCATTGTTCTGTGAAGTTTAGTATTCTTTGAACGTATTGGAGAAGAGTCGGATGAGGGGATAGCATTTCTATCTGCTTTGGCTAATTTGCTCTTTCTCAGGGTCGGATCATGGATCTGGAAAGCAAAGTCCGCAGGGCAGCAGCGGAGAGAGGTGCTGTGGAGCTCAAAAAGAATGAATTCCAAGGGGAGCTAGAGAAGCAGCGACAGCAGATTGACAAAATTCAGTCCTTGCATGGCTTTCAGATGGAAAATGCCAACAGACTACATCAGGAAGAGAAGGTAGGGCCTTTTCTAGGCACAGTTTTCTGTGAGAATGTGGTTTACCAAGACTCTCTGCAGCAGTATGTCCTGGTTGCCTAAATATTTCTGCTCATGAGCATACAGTCAGTGTTTGTATGGTAAAATATTTAACTTGTGTATCACTGTGTAATATTTATAAAATGGGCATTGAATGCACTAGAAGCTACAAGTAACAGCATTTCAGAATGAAACCTCTACCCTCTCTGTAAATCATTATCATCCACCTTGGTTTGGCCTCTGGTTTTCTTTCCTGTATACCAATGTTTTAAAACTTAAGAAGAAGCAGCTGCACCAACAGATACGTTTGTATTCCCAAATTTGTATGTATTTGTAGGCATAAATGGTTGATGTTTATTTCTAAATGCATTACAAATTCTGTGGCACCTTGGTCTTCTCCCTCCAGGACACAAAATCACAAGGAGAGATCAGAAGGTTAGACTAGTCTTCCGTGGCAGTGCACCTGACAGTAGCATTGCCAGATGGAAGAACTTTGTGAATAATATGAACATACCTACTTAAATAGCAATGCATGCAATTACTGCTCCATGGTGTCTTTTGTTCTGTATTTTCTTCATGTTGTTGATACCATCTTGGATGTGTCTGTTTGTCATTAATACTACTTTTCTGACTGTTGCTAGAAGTCTTTAGATGACACTCTTCGTTCTGAGTTTATTGCTTCTCCTGTAGTGTATCTTGATTCAAGTTTATAGATCAGCTTTCCAGGACTATTATTTTTATCAGACTAACAGACATAACTAATGTTGGTAATAGGTGCTCTTCAAATAAAGGGTTCACCATTACGTGACCATCCACTGTTCAAAACATGCAGTGCATGAAAAAGTTATCACAAGAATTGAAGGACTTAGAGGAAAAAAAAAAGGAATAAAAATGTGAGGTGGAATTTTTCCATTAACATGCACATCAGTGGTATATATTTTTATTTTATTTTGAAATAATTTTTGTCCAAGGTCTTCAAAGACTTAATAAAGCAATTCTTTTTACCTCTTTTGAGACTAACATGTTTCTTTAATAATTCCTCTTTTTTTTTTGGGTTCAGTCTTCACATATACTTTTTAAAAGGTGAAGTATAGTTTATTTTTTTATAATGTATGTGTTTACTAAAAAGATATCCCAGGGTAGTAAGACAGCATTTGAGTGAGTAATCAATCTTCTTGTCACTTCTGCCTCACAGTGGTGGGCATTGAGTGCCATGGGAATGTTAAAAGTTACTATCTCCTGGGAAGGTACCCCATTTTACGTGTTGGTGAAACCCATCATTTTGTTTTGGCAGCTTTTCACATTCTAGTTCTGTTCTACGAGTGAAAGCACATGTGGGGAAAAAAAAAAAAATGAGTAGAGTATTAAAAAACCCAACAAAACAAAAACCAAAACCAGAATGGAGTATTTGCTTAATTTACTCCACAGTCTTTTACAAGGGAAATATATTTTATGCTTCCTTTTCCTAGGTAGTTTTTCCTTTAGCCAGATTTACTACAAGTCAGTGAAGCACAGAAGTGCTGGCCACAGTTAACAGACTGTCTAGATGGGTGGATGTCAAGAGCTGGTGTCTAATCCTATATCTCTATACTAACTCCTGGATGGTTGCTAATGCTCCATGGAGGTGGCTACAGGAGTGGAAGAAGATCAGCTGGCAGTGCAGAAGTAAACTGATTATGGCAGGACATTGCTGCCCAAGTGGAAAACATGTCTCTAAACATATGTCATGTAGATGCTCATGTGCCCAAAAGCTGTGCCACTGAAGAATATTGAAACAATGAACAGGTAGACAAGGCTGCAAAAATTGAAGTAACTCAGCTGGACCTGTACTGGGAGTGTAAGGGTGAGCTATTTGTAGCTTGATGGGTCCATGAAGCATCAGCACATCTAGGGAGAGTTACAACACAGAGATGGGCTAATGATTCAGGGGTGGACCTGACCATTGGAGGCCATCATACTCAGGAATGTGAAACATGCGCTGCAATCCCTGGAACAGAGGGTGCCAGAGAGTCTTGGTTCATGTGATATGGCTGCTGGTGCTCTGTCCTCATAGCAATTGGCACTACTTGTAGTAGTTGCACAGCAAAGGGATCATCTGAGAGGCCAGGCAGGGTAGGTAGGTGTTTGATCTTCAATCTGTTCACAGTAGCTACACCAAAAGCCCATTGGTATCCCCTTAGGTCCTTGAAGTATCCCCTCTTGAGGTAGTCTATGCCAAGGATACAAGGGGCCTCGGCCGGTCACAATGGGTTGTTTTTCCCTCTTGTCCCCCGTTATGCTCACCTCACCTTCACTACAGGTAATTCTTGGCATCCCCTCATCACTCCAGAGATCCAGATAGGTTCTGTGCCTCTATATTCTGATGGTAACAGTGTACACTGTGTATCAACATATGCCAGAGCTTTCTACTTCTGTGGGTTTGATGTGCCAGGCCATTGAATCCACACAGTATACCCAGTTGTCCCTTTGCCCCTCCCGGCCAGAGGCAGGGCCCCTCTCTTCCTGTTCCTGGTCAGAATATTCACTGTTTGACCCTTGCTGTGCCAGATCAGAATACCCCTCCCCAGGATCAAGGGAGATGATCTCAGTCTTCCCATTATCTGGGAGATCACCGATTACCTTCTCTATTTGTCTCCTTACTAAGGACCTTGATCTGAAGAAACTATCCAGGATCAGAGGCTGTTCCACAAAGGGGTGTGGAATATAAGAAAATACTGTTTCAGAGTGCTTTTGTGTGTGTGTGTGTGTGTATACAGATATGTAAGTGTGTGTTGTACTTTCACATGTGTATACATATTTGTGTACACACACAGGCGCACATGTATCCTTCTTGTTCAGTTCTTTGGATTCCAGTGTAATCTGGAAATCCTGGGAGGCTAGTAATGAGTTCACCCTTTCTTGTTGGGGGAAACTTGGTCCTTGACTGAGGTTTATTTACTCCATGGGGATTAGCAGCAAGTATTTATCTAGTCCAGGAAGGATGAATATAAATCTAAATCCCAAGTCTCTCAACTCATTTTACAAGTAATGCAAATTTAGCTAATTAACTGGACAGATCTTTGGGTGATAAATGGGATTTTGTTTAGTTTCTTTTGTTCTTAAAGAAAAGTTAAAATGCTTTCTGTGGGAGTGAATGGTCTGTCTCAACCTCTTTCAGGGGGATATGGTTCTTGTGGTTATACGAGAAATCTGTATGGGAACAAGCTTTCATAATCTGGCTTTGTTACCAAAAGCAACTCTCAAGTAACATTTGAGACCTATGAATTGCAGTTCATCTCTGCTCAGTGTGTATTATAAAATACAGAATAATTATCGGACTGGTTTAGTTTCATACTGAGCAAATACACTAATAAGATACTTGCCATGTTAAAGTCATTGTTGGTGGCAATATGGAAGCCACTTTTAGTTAAATCTGCATTCTTTTGTAGTAGAACTGTCCCTGTGCTACTTCAAGGACAAGGGCATAGAAGGCAGGGGGCAGCCAAAGCCCGAAGTACCCTGGGGCTCACCATTCACTAAGGCAGTGTAATAGTGGGAAATTGCTGTCATAATTATTCTCTTACATCTGCATATGTAAAACACGTCTGTCACCAGTCTGCTTTTAAAAAGTCTGCTTGAATTTTTAAGGATAAGTGTAGATTTAGCAAAGGTCTTCTGGAAATCCATATGGAGATAGACTGAAAAGATAGAGTTTATGTGAACTCTTAGTAACAACAGACAAAGAATCAGGAGTGCAAAATGGCTGTTCCAAATCTGTAAGCCATTTTCTAAAGAACAATTTTCTGGATGGCTGTTATTCGGGACTCATAGCTCCTGGGATGTACACAGCTGTGATGGTCTTTTTGAAGAGCGTAACAGGAGAACAATATGTATAATCTCTTGTATTTTTAACTGCTAGAACATGCTTTTGCAGTTTATAATTTTCTTTGAGTTTATGTAATTCTTCCCCAGCCTGCATCTTGTTTTATTGAGAAGAGAGGCTGAGCTTTGTACATTGTATATGACGCTTGTCATTATCATGTCGCTCAGTGTCTTTTAACACTGGCTACAGCTGCTCTTGGGTCCTTTTCCTCTGGGAAAATTTTAATTCCCATTACAGCCTTCTGAGACAAAATACTTATTGGTATGCAGAGATTAGACTCGTCTCAAAAGGAATCACAATGGGCGGGGTGGAGAGAGAAGAAAGCATTTTATGAAAAGGAAAAGGTGCCTCTGTGTGTTTTGATTTTGTTTTTTTAAACCAAACAGTGTTGCATCTTCTAGTTTTGAAACAGCTTTAAGGAAAAGAAAGCACTGTCTCATGTCCGCTCTACATGGATAGCATAATGTTACTAAGCAAGCAAAATCAAGTCTATTTACTCATAACTGGTATAGCAGAGGTCTAGGAGATTTACTCTGTTTAAAATGTGGTTTTGCATGATGGGGGGAAAAAAAAATTACGGTCTGGGACTAGCTGAACTGTAGGCACCCTAAGAATGGAAATTGGGAGTAGGTGCAGCTTAAGAGTTAACTCATGGAACACTTAATAGAATCATAGCAAAATAAGTGGACAAAAATGAGAGCAGAAGGTACTTTATATATAACTGTACACTATATATAACTGGTTTTATGTGGAGTTTCTCACATGATAGGATTTGGTTTCATTTACACTGCCTGCTATTTGTGTTTTAATTAAGTAGAGCAATGTTATGGAAGTCCTGTAGCTGCAGAGTTGTTTTTTTTTTTTCTCCAATCCACTTAATGTTGCCCTTCACCTGTAAAAGTAATTTCTTTCTCATATGGGTCAACTTCCTCTCTCTTCGAGAGTGTAAAAAGTTGTTAACTTTATAATTTTTGTGAGTTTTGTCGTTTTAAGGGCTGAACTTCACCATGTTGTGTCACTGAGGTGTGCTTTAGTGTGCAGCACACGGACCAACCTAAACCAGAAATGTTTTCTTAGGGACCTTATTTCTTTTCCCCACTTACTAATATGTAGTTAGCCATTGTCATATAATGACAAAAGCCCTTTTTGTGATTAATATAAATGGTTTCTTTACACCTGAAGATTGACCATTTCAAAGTGGTGAAGAAGGAGAGTACAAAAAGAGCAGAAAATTGATGATGCGTGTTACTAGGAAAGTGTGTGTTTGTAGGTGTGTTTGCAAAAATAGATGAGAGGTGGGAATTTCCAGATGTAATTAAAAAATGAAAACCAGTAACCAAAATTTGTCTTGTGCTGCTTTTGGTTGTGGGGAAGCAGTAGGAGTGTGCGAGGTGGAAGCCCTCCTTTTCTTTGTGGTAAGGACTTAGGATCAGTTTGAGTTAGTCATTAAATACGTGCCCTTCTTCTCCCTAATTAATTAGAAGAGCTTGTGTCTGCTGTTTTCTGCATGTGTAAACCTTACCCTCCAAGATTACTTTGTTCCCAGTTTGTTTTGCTCTTTGTGGCTGATTTACAGAGTTTGCAGTTCTTTTTCTACTTGTGAGAGCTATATTTGTGAATGCAAATCCCCTTTTTTTTTCCTCAAGTTTTGGTTTTGAAACCACTGTTTCTTCCTATCAAGTTCTTCATTATTTTATTCCTTTTTCCTGTGGCAATATCTCATTATGCATTTATATATACCACATACAGACAGTATTAGAAAGCGCCTATGTCAGTTCAGTGTGCTTGTATTAGCTTGATTTATGGTAGTAGCAAATGCTGGAGGAGTTATTATAATAATGCCTCCAAGGAATAAGTTTATGGACACTACTGTGTAAGGTATTAATTGGATCAAATGTGTGTGCATAGTTTACAGTGTGTGCTCAAAACATATGCTCTGAAATAGTGTACTTCAAAGATGGACTCGCACTTCTAGAGATCATAGGTATTGTTTTGTGGGCTGAGTAAGATTTAAAATGGGATTTTTTTTTTCTAGAACTGAGTTTTGGCATCTGTTTGCTGGGTGCTTCCCAGCAGTTTGCTTTCTTGGCCTGCATAAAACCCCAAAAGAAAATAATGTCTGCCTAATTCACGGCCATGAGTTGAAGGTTAGTTAACACTTCGATGACAGGAGGAGGAATGGAAATCCTGATGTTATTGCTACAGCCAGATTGGAAGCTGGCAGTGGGAGCAGTGGTCTGTAAATTATTGAACAGGATTTCCTGTTCAAGTTAAAGAACTAACTAGGTTTTCGTGATTTCCCCCTCCCCCTCCACCCCCCCGCCCCTCCCCCGCCCGCCCCCCCCCTTCTCCCCTCCACCCCTCACTTCCTATGGACGGACCTACAGAGGCGCTCTTGA
>JAAGNO010018305.1:14825-30098 GCA_033439905.1 Ceryle rudis
TCAGGCACGACTTGCCCCTGGTGAAGCCATGTTGGCTGTCACCAACCACTTGATTATTTTTTATGTGCCCTAGTACATCTACCAGGAGAATCTGTTCCATGATGTTACCTGGCACAGAGGCAAGGCTGACTGGTCTGTAGTTTCCCGGGTTGTCTTTGGTTCCTTTTTTAAAGATGGGGGTTATGTTCCCCCTTTTCCAATCTGTGGGAACCTCACCAGATTGCCAGGACTTCTCAAATATGATAGTGAGCTCTGCTATGCAGTATTCTTCCTTCAAGGGGTAAATACAATATACAATAAATGTGACTGTGACTGCAATTGTGAGATTAAACCAGAATAAAGCATCAAAAAATTGTAGTGGAGGACTCTTTAAATTCCTTCTCTTCTTATTTAAGAGTGGTGATATCTTACCCACACCTCCCTCCCCACTGTTTACTGGGAAATCTGGGCTGAAACAAGTGTTTGTTGTTTGTAATAGTAAATCTCTAGAGCAGCTATAAGTTTTTGCATTAAGTAAGTGCTGTAATCCAGCACTTGACAAAGAAAAGATCTTGTTGCAAGGGCATTTGTTGGTGTTGTTTATAGAATTAATGGTAACACAGGTCGCTTGCAATTAAAATGCTGCTTTCTGTTTTGCTCCTTGCAGGCAGTGCTGATGAGTAACATCACAGTAAACGAACGATTGATCCAGAGTCTACAAGGTATGTTTGTAATATCCCTCTACATCTCTCATGATGTTTTTTAAGCCCCCTGTTAAGACTTGAATTTTTCTGGTGCCTTCTGAGAATGGCGTCTTCCTTCAAGTCATGGGGATGTTTCAGGAACTCCAATGAATTAGGTCCTGCATCTGCATAGTTGCAGTTTGGTGAAGTGTCAGACTAATCTGCCTCAACTGTAGAAGGATTTATTCATGTAGTGCTTAATGCAGGACTCCTGACCCTTACGATATATTATGATAGAATAAAATTAGCTCCTGTGCGCATTGTTAATGTATTTATTCTTCATTCTACCTTATCATAGAATCACAGAGTTGTTTTGGTTAGAGGAGGCCTTTAAGATCATTGAATCCAGCCATTAACCCAACACTGCCAAGCCCACCTCTGAACCATGTCCCTAAGCACTTCATCTACATATCGTTTAGATACCTACCAGGACTCTACCACCTCTTTGGGCAGCCTGTTCCAATGCTTTACAACCCTTTCAGTGAAGAAGCTTTTCCTAATGTCCAACCTAAACCTCCCCTGTCACAACTTGAGGCCATTTCCTCTTGTCCTATCCCTTTTCACTTGGGAGAAGAGACAGCCTCCTTTCAGGTAGTTGTAGAGAGCAATAAAGCCTCCTCTGAACCTCCTTTTCTCCAGGCTAAACAACCTCAGTTCTCTCAGCCACTCCTCATAAGATTTGTTCTTCAGACTCTTCAGCAGCTTTGTTGCCCTTCTCTGGATCTGCTCCAGCACCTCAGTGTACTTCTAGTGAGGGGCCCAAAACTGAATACAGTATTTGAGATGAGGCCTCACCAGTACCAAGTATAGTGAGACAGTCACTGCCCTAGTCCTGCTAGCCACACTATTTCTGTTACAAGCCAGGATGCTGTTTTCCTTCTTGGCCAGCTGGCCAGCACCTACTGGCTTATGTTCAGGTGGCTGTTGAATTGGTTTTCCAGCCGCTCTTCCCCAGACCTGTAGTGTTGCCTGGGGTTGTTGTGACCCAAATGCAGAACCTGGTGCTTGGCCTTGTTGAACTGAACCTCATACCATTGGCCTTGGCCCATTGATCCAAGAGCGTCCATGTCCCGTTGCAGGGTATTCTTGCTTGTTTGGGTTGTGCATTTTAGCACCAGAGGAATTCACACACTCCTATATTAAATAAGAAAACTTAGTCAGAATAATTTGTATTAATTTTGATGCTTCAAAATCTTTGTTAGCAATTTATTCCTCAAGAAGCCCAGAGAATGGATCCTAAGTTCTATACACAGGTAAATAGATTGTGGTGCTGCCTTTTGGTACCTTCACACAGAGGTTTCTGTCAAGTAGAAAACTCTTAATCATAGATGCCTCTGTTTCTGAAGAACATAACTATAAATTGTATATTATTCAGAGAAGCATTGTAAGCTTGTCTTTAGATGGCTAGTAAACGTGACTGCCATTTCATACTATGGTCTTATTTACTATTTCATAGATCTAAAGATTTCCTGGGCTGAAACCTAGCAGAGCAAAGGTTTGCAATCAAGTTAAAGTATTTGTTATGAAGGAGGTCACAAATCAATGTTACACCAGTTTTGTTAAAATGTTAGGGCAAAAAGCTATTCTTACTCAATCCTGTGCATCTTTGATAAATAAATTTGACAATTATCTATGCATTTCTCTACAAAATGTAGTGAGCATGATAGATGAATGTAGTTAGTGTGATTACTATAGATCTGTAGTTTGAAACTTCTATTGTAGTTTATACATATGTGTGTATTTTGTTACATTTTATTCCTTTTTTTGTCAGAACACTTGAAAGAGTTACAGACAGAATATGGAAAGCTACAGTTGGATGTTTACAGGTTTCAGAAGAACCAGACTAACCTTCAAAAGAAGTTCTCATATGACCTGTAAGTATGTTGTTTCTAAAATACGGTTTCTGGAGTTGCAAGTGACTTGGTTATAACCCAGAATATTCTTGTGGTAGCTATAGAACTGTTAGTAAATGTACTTTTTTAAGGAGAAAGTAATACCTGATGTGTCTTCCGAAATTACTCAGAGTTGATCTTGGAGAAGAGCATAGACCTTGCCATGCTTGGCATCACAGTATCCACAGACTTCTGCACTTCTTGATATTCCTGTCACTGCAGGAGGAGAAAGGTAGCAATATTTGTCATTTAAGAGTGGGAGGAAAATTGAAACACAAAGAAACAGAATTCTGAAGAAGTCTAAGAACTAAAATATGGGAATACCCTATGAGAAGGTGTACTTTGTTTTGCTGCCAGAGGTCTGCAAAAATTTCTAGTACAGTTATGGTCACAGTTATGTGCTCTGCATTACAGTTCATACCTAGTCAAGTTTTTGTTGAGATTTCCCACTAAATTACGAAGTATGGATAACTGAATGCAAGTACTTATCAGTATGCTTACGCAAAATACACATTTCTGGTATTTCTAGGGATTTTCTCTGGGTTCTTTCTGTTCAGTAATGTTCTTGTTCCCTCTGCCTGTCTTCACATCTTCATATCCTATTGTATCTTCTCTGTGGTGCTTAGAGAAAACAACAGAATTTGCTGTTTGCATGTTCTCGTAATGATTTTTTTTCAATAAGAATATAATTGTTCTAGTGATAGTATTTTTCCAGAAGCCACCCTTTAGCTAGATTTTAAAGTAATTATGACTAAAAGCTGAATATGGCAATCAAATAACTTGAGTTCTGCAGGCCAAAATTAAAATACCTTTTAGGTTTTTTTTCCTTGTTTAAGAATTAAGCATTAGTATTAGTGCTTTTGGGATGCCTACTGATTACTGGCTGGTTTTCTGTTTGGTTTTTTTTCTTTAGGGTGTTATTACTCAGTCATATAATAATGGTGAATACAGATGGATTGTATTAGTGGAGTTCTAATAATTTAGGACTTCTAAGAGAAGAGTAGAAGGAAGTTGGAGACTTAAGTTTATACCAACCTTTTATAAAGCCACACTTCACTTATGTATCTGTTACATTACTTTTTCCCTCTAAGTTTGTTGTGTACTGTGGCTCTTAGGCACTGCCTCTTTGCTATTTGACAGAACTGGAACTCCTGAACCTCTGTTGAGAGTTTTTTTGGTAGTAGAGTATCTGTTTGACAGCATATTCCTTGTAGGGATGAGATTAGGAAGAATAAATATCTCTGTAGGCATATGTATGTGCTGTTCAGTAATGCTGTACATGAGAGATACATACTTGAAGCACTGGATCAATATACACATGCAGGGAAGTGACAAGGCAAATTATAGTGTGTCTAATTTTTGAAAACTGAGATTTATTGCCCATGTCTGGTGAAATGTTTTCAAGTGTACCTCTATTGAGGAAATCACTGTCAGAACATCCCTGCTTGTGGGAGTGTACTGTAAAGAATCCCTCTTTATTCAACAGAAGAAGGCTGTATTCGGAGCTTACAGCTCCAGGGTCAAGGCTGGCTCAAGGTGAAGAGCTAAACAAATTACAGTAGTGAAGATGGGTTTGCTTGTTTCAGGGTAAATGTAGAGACAGGCATAATAATTCAACCATGTGCGCTATCTGATCTGCCTCCAGTTGGTCTTGAGGTAGGTACACTGTTTCCTGCAGTCCCTCCATGTAAGTCCGTAAAAGCATTTGCCTAGCCAAGGAACTGCACTTTCTTCACTAGGTTTGTTCAATAACACTTAAGTGTTCATTTTCCATTTCTGTGGGTTTTTTTTTGGTTTTTTTTTGTTTTTTTTTTTTTTTTTTTTTGTAGCTATGCAAGTGAGGAGAACAAATTTGCACTTGGATTTTCATGGAATGATTTATAGCCTTGGCACTCTGTAGCTTTCACATAGTTCTAGCAGCAGCATATATAGCTATGGTTTTTAGATGTTGCTTGTCGTGCATCTTTAGTACACAAAGTTGGAACATTAAAATTTCACTGTTGTAGTAAGTTACATAACTTTGCATTGTGTTCTGGTAGCTGTAGAAACAGACATCTGTTTGTACATACAGTGTACTTTGCTGTTACTAAATGCTTACTTAATACACAATTTTACAAAAGAACATTTTAGAAGAAGCATGGGTGAAGGTTAACAACTGCTTACTTGTTCATGTTTTCTCCAGGTCACAGTGCATCAACCAGATGAAAGAATTAAAAGAACAGTGTGAAGAAAGGATAGATGAACTTACAAAAAAGGGTAGTGAGGTACCACAAATCAAAGAAAACAAAGACTTCTCAGAAGATTCAAAAAAAAATAGTCAGGTATTGTTTGGGTAGTTTCTTAAAAATATTTTTCTTTGTAATTCTGAGGGAATTTTCCACCTTTCTGCTATCTCCAACTAACATTACCCCGTCTTGTAGGTTTTGCACCGCTTTCCTTCACATTTGTCAAATGTTTCTGATCTATTGGAAATGGAGTGATTCCACGGACAGAATAGGCAGAGGCCCTGCAGGAGGCTTCAAATGACTGTGTGTCTGAGACAGGCAGAATTTGAGAAGTGATGCTGAGAGTCGTGTGGAGCCCATTCTCAAATATTTACACTGCATTTGGTTTACATCTCTTTTTGAGTTTGTTAAAGGACTTAGTTTGCTTTGTGTGTTGAAGATGTGTGTTAAAGATGAGGATAAATTGTGAATGACTTTAGAGTAGCAGCAAACCTTGGTAGTGTAGTCCAAGGGTCTTTAAGGTCCATCAGCTATGAATTTTCACAGAAATCCTAATGTCAGCCTTTCACTGTGAGAATGAGGAAAGATAAGTGTCTTAGCTGTTTTGGATATTCTGAGTCAAAGTACCACAAAAGGTGTTGCTGTACGTGACATGAGAGGACTCACTAAGATAAGGCGGTCATGCTGCATAGGTTGTCTCTGTGTCAGCTTTTTCTTCAGGGGGTACAGAGTGCTGTAGGAAATACTGAGAAAAGGAAATTTCAGATCATCCTGTTGTCTTGGCATGTCAGTTATTGGTGCTTCTTCTGTGAAGCAGGATTTGGTCAGGGTTAGGACTTGATTGATTAAGGTTGATACAGATGGCCATGGAAACATGTAAAGATGCTCCTGGGTGAGAAGGCAACTAATTTATTTTTATGTACTTAAGCAGCCCTTTCTTCAGGACTATGATCACCAGCTACAGAAGTTACATTTTTAGATGTGGTTGCAGTGAGTGCTTTCCCCCATACCTGGGTGGCCAGCTCTCATTGAAAGGCACTGGGGGTATGGTGGTAAGTACCCCTTTCTCTTTGGCTACAAAAAGGCTACTGGAAGAAACAGTTTGACTTCAGAATTGGAAAGGATGAAGCAATGAGAATAGAATCTGGGTTTTGCAAATTGATGGAAATGGGTAGGAGAAAATGGCTGAAACACCTACCCAGAGACCCCCCTAGGCATTCAGGTAATGGTCCCAGTCTGTGTCCAGTCTTTTATGTAAAATGGTGAAAGACAAAACTGCTTAAGTTTGTGACCTTTTTATGCTGGAAACCTACATTGTATGAGAGCTGCAAGATGAATAAAGCATGAGAGATAAGAAGTGCTACCCAGTTATCCCTTCCAAAAAAGATGTGTGAAAGCTTTTGTTCATCAATAATTTTCAGTCATCAGAGTCCAGTAAGTAAATAAAAAGTAGTAATAGTATTAGTAAATACATAGTAGTAAGTAAATAAAAAGACCCTCATCTGGAGATGATACATTTATTTGACACTTCTTTGATGTCAGCTAGTTAGAAAGCTGACATGGGGAAGACCATGCTAGAGAGGTGGACAACTTAATTTCTGGTCTGGCTTTGTAGCAGATTTTCTTTTCCAATTACTTGTACCAGATGTTTTGGAATTTTTTTTTTTTTTTTTGGCGGGGGGCGGGATTTGTCTTTTGTTTTACAATTTGCTTGGGGGGTTTTGTGTGGTTGCCTTTTTTTTTTTTTTTTTAATCATTTCCAGTTCAGAAGGGCAGTAACCCCAGAAGAATTGTGAGAAGTTCATCTGAAGCTCCTCTGCAGGGCAATTTCAGTCTCCTGCCACAAGTCCCATAGCTAGATGCAGTCTTTACTCAAAGCAGACAGTAGGTTAAGCAGGGCAGGTTATCTGTTCTCCTTTTAGTCTATAGATGAGAGGATACCAGATGAGCTAACAACTACTATAGCTACAGCCTAAGTAAATGCTGTCTGCTTGTGTTCATTAGTATTTGTGACAGTGTTGGTGTTAAGTTGTAACCTTCTCAGCTGTTTGCCCAAGTATTGCAACCTTTTGCTTGTACAATAGCTGAGTTATTTATCATTAGTGCAAGGTGACCCTGAGGAAATGTGTGTACATTTTTAGACAGTGTTTTTAGCTGGAATAATTCCTGTTTGTAAGATGTACATGCTTATGTAATGGAAAGGTCAGAGTTAAATAAAACAAGAGAAAGAAAATGGAGTGTTGGTTGGTTTATTAGCACACAGCTTTTCTTACAGCTCTGCATTTTAAGGAATGTTGTATACTTGTCAGTTGAGGGATATACAGCATATTCCAATTACTATATTTTTATCCAACTATTTCAACTTAAAAGATTATCAGCATATACTCTTAATTTATTTGACACCACCATTAAAAATTACTGAGATAGAAATTTAAGATAAGTTAAAGGCCTTTTCATGTTTAATTAAGAGGTAATTTCTTGCTATTAATCATGGAATCATAGAATACCAGGTTGGAAGGGACCTCAAGGATCATCTAGTCCAACCTTTTAAGAAAAAAAAAAAAAAAAAAATTAAATGAGATGGCTCAGCACCCTGTCAAGCTGAGTCTTAAAACTGTCTAGTGGAGGGGAATCCACCACTTTCCTTGGGAAATTATTCCAATGTCTGTTTTTTCATTCTGTGATTCTGTTCTCATGGTAAAAATTTTCTTCTGGAGTCCAACCAGAATCTCCCCAGGAGTAACTTGTACCCATTACCCCTTGTCTTTTCCATGTGACTCCTTGTAAAAAAGGAGTTTCCATCTTCTTGGTAGCCACCTCTTATGTAGTGGCACGTGATAATAAGGTCTCCCCTAAGCCATCTCTCTTAAGGCTGAACAAACCCAGTTTTCTCAGCCTTTCTTCATATGGCAGGTCTTCCACTCCTCTGATCATCCTCGTGGCCCTTCTCTGGACCCTCTCCAGCCTGTCTGCATCTGTTTTATGTAGCGTTTATTCAGTTTTTTATTCAAAACTGAATGCTGCACTCAAGGTGTGGTCTGACCAATGCTGAGTAGAGTGGGAAATTTGTCTGCTGGTGCTACCCTTGTTGATGCAACCCAGCATCCTGTTGGCTTTCTTTGCCACTGCAGCACACTGTTCACTCATGGTGAGTTTGTTGTCCACCAAGACCCCCAGGTCCCTTTCCCCAGGGCTGCTCTTCAGCCAGGTGGATCCTAGTCTGAGCTGTATTCCTGGGTTATGTATTCCCAGGTGCAAGACCTTACACTTGTCTCTGCCAAACTTCATAAGGTTCAAGCCAGCCCACTCCTCCAGCCTGCCCAGGTCTTCTGGAGGGTGGCTTTCCATTCTGGAGTGTCAGCTTCCCCACATTTTGGTGTAATCTGCACACTTCATCAGGGTGCTCTTGATCCCAACATCCAAATCACTTATAAAGGTGTTAAACAGTGATTGAGCCAATATTGATCCCTGGGTGACCCCACTTGTGACTGGTTGCCAGTTTGAGAAAGAACTATTGACTACCACCCTCTGAGTGTCTGGTTGGCCAGTTCCCCACCCACTGCACAGACCACTTGTCTAGGTCATCGCACATCAGTTTCTCCGGAAGGAGGCTGTGAGGTACTGTGTCAAAAGCCTTGTAGAAGTTCACGTAGACAGTGCAGGCTCAGTATTTTATTTAATTTTTTTTTATTAAGTGCAGGTTCAGTATTTTTACAGAGGAATTCATGCCCAGCATAAAGTGAAAACGATCTTATGTTCTGTTTCTGATGGTTTCTTCTGTAGAGAGTGACCTCAAGAGGATAATTTAATTATAAAATAGAAGCATTTTAAATACAGAATTTTTGTTTTAATGACTGAGGTTGGAGTTCTTCTGAACATCCTTAATGTAATAACCAAATATTCTGTGGTAACACTTGATTCTCAATATTTGGTAAGACTTAATGCTAGATTATTTATTATTGATGTTGAGCTTCATGGTGTTGGCCCAACAACATCTGTAGTTCTGCCTGGGTTTGACTGAGTTAAACATTTTCAAAACAGTTAGGTAATCATATCCTACAAATCCTCTATAACTTGGGCTTCTTGGTTATTTAACCACTTCTTTTCGCAGACGTTTTTGCAAATGACTGCATGAACACTGGACACCCTAGTGTTTTATTGACTTTCTTAGAACAGTGGGTAGCTACAGTCTTATTGACAATTGTAACAGAAAACTTCTGTTGACTGTATGACTTTTCTACCATAAGGTTTCCTGATCATTTGTATAGCACTGCGTATAAAAAGGTGTATGTCTCTGAAATGTCTCTAATGTCTTTTGACTTTTTTAAACAAAACAAAACATTTCCATAGAAAAAATAGTTTCAGAACAGTCTGGGTTGGGTTTTTTTTTGTGCTGAAGGTGGTATAGAGTAGCACAGGCTCCAGACTTATTTCATGTTCAGTGTTTGTGTGAATTGAATTAGCATAGCTGTCACCCAGTTAAATGCTAATAGGAATAGAAGTTGTACATATAATTTTATTTAATTGCTAAATAGGAAGGTCTTTAAGGTGGCGTACATTTTAGCCATTAACCTAAGCAGGTCAGGTGCTTAGAGCAGTCTACTAGCAGTATTTAATACATTCCTAAGTAAGCTCTGTCACATTTAATAGATACTCTTGTCTAGTTGTTTTTTTCTTACCTTAATCCTGCACTGAACATAGTTCTATACAGGCTTGCTTAACTGAAGTCATATTATCCCAAACTCAGTTTACCTGTCCTTGTAGATTACTGACAGTGGTTGGTGCCAGCTGACCCTGACATGGTAGCAGGGCAGCAGTAGAGAGATGTGGTGTTACAGTTCTCTGAACCTCAAACAGTAAGAGGTAGTGTTTCTTGTTAAACACAAAAAAGGAACAGTAATCTCATCATTAGCTAGAAGTCAATTAAAGAAGGTGTGTTAAATTCTCTTAGTGTATTGTACTGTTATTTAGAAACATTGATGCATATTCACAATGCTATGATACTTCCATCACCAATAAAAATTTCAGTCCAAATATTTCTGAGTGTGTTAGGACTTTTTTCCCCCCCTCCTACTAAATTGTTAGCTAACTTCCATTTCTCTTCCCAAATCCAGAAGTAGTTATTTAGATCAACGCTTATCTGTGTACATTGAATTTATAGGTCAGTACTGAACTGCCATCTGTGAAGCAAACTGAGTTCAAGCAGCCTGACTTTGAACAGCAGAAACCAAATGAAGATCTATCTAAAGCAGCACCTGCAGTAAAAAAGGTAGACCTGCTGCAGGCTAGAGGTGAGATGGAAATCATTATCTTACTAGCAAGTGGTTAAGAACATTTGTAATTTAATCAAACGTTTGAAAAAGTGACACCAGTAGACTTAACTTTAATCAGTTTTCTAGCTCTGGAGAGGTATAACATCTATAAAAGCATTTTTATTACTATTATTTCTACTGGTGCAGTTTTGCTGTAATTTACGTGTTGCATGTAAAGGAAACTACAAATATTTACAATTCTGCAGTCATTGTCCTCATTTAACATGGAGAACATACCCTGCTTTTGGAAGCAATGATTTTCCTGCTGCCCCTCCCTATGGAACAGCTGAAAATTACGCTTTATAAACAAACATGTATCCATGCTTCCAACGTGTTGCCACTGAGGAAAATGCAAGCAAGAGAAATGATATGCAGGAGAAGAGATTAGTTAACCTAATGGTTGCGTTTGGCACTAATTCTCAGAAATTATTAATTTGAATAGACGTATCCTTGTGTGTCAGTCTCGCATAGCACTGTGTGATAGAAATTCATTTTCCTATTCAATTATTCTTGCATGTTATCTTAAATTACAGTCTTGGGAGCATGCAACTCTTATTTTAGGGAGTTAGCAATTGAAGATAACATCTATAGGTAGAGAGTTTATTCAGGCAAGTTTTATTGTGCTATTTTTAGTTAAAAACCATACACATATACAGAAAAAAAGATATGGTAATGACTGCTAAAAGTGATAGCCTTCCTGCACTTCCTCTTCATATTTAAAAGTAAGAACAGCCTTAATTTAACTTGCAGATCTGCCCATATGACTGCTTTGTCCTGAGCTATTTTGAAAACCAAGTCAGTTTTCTTGTTAGTAATTAAATGTAACACACAGAAACATGATGCTTATATATAGCATATTGCAATTTTTATTTAAACTGCTCTGTTTCACCTGTCCTATTTATTAACTGCACATACCGAAATTTTAAGTAGGTAGAAGTGTGAATCTGTTGACAGTAATCAACGTCTTATCCTTTAGCTGTTCCCAATAGGAAAATCATGGGTTGTCTTCTTTTTATCTTTGGAACTGATGTGGTTGAAAGATGAGGTCTTTCAAAGGAGAAACAAGAACTGAATGAGAAAGATAAAGTAGTATGTATTAAAGGTTTTTAATTTGTTCCAGCACTGAAAGGCATTAGCTTTTTTTACTCAGAATCATTTTTATTGTTTACAGAAAGAATAAACAACCTAGCTGACATCAGAAAACAGGAGTCTAAGATGGAAGACGAGAAGCTTTCTAGTCAGCTGAAAAACCTACAGGATTCACTCAAGGTTCCTGCAGGTCATAAGGAGATACTTCCTGAGTCAGAAAAGGAGCTGAATCCATCTAAAGACGAAAACGATGTAGCTGGACAAGATGCATTACAGCTGGCAGCAGAACAGGCTGCCAGTGAGGAAACTGAGAGGGAGCAGCTCGTAAATTATGATGTTAAGCAGGATGACGCACCCCCTGGAAAAGCTGGTTGGTAGCACATCAAGTACTACTAAGAACACGAAAGAGATGAAAGTGTGGAATAGGACATAATTTCTGCAGCAGTGGTGGCAGCTGGTCAGACTTAGTATAAGGTTTCATAGAGGTCTGTTAGTGTGAGATGCAAAAGGTTCATCAGTCCCCAGTGGTCTTCTACAGTCCATGGGTAAACATGAAGGCTTCTGTTTGTGCAATATAGAGGTACCAGGCTGGGTTCTTCTGCATCACCATAGCAGTCTTCCTTCTGTCTCTCTCCATTGGCTGTACAAGGGAAGTTAGCCCTGAAGTTTCTTGGTATTGAGGCTTTATAAGAATATGATGCATTTGAAAAGCATGTGTTAACCCTCTGTTGACCATTGATAAGTAGAGAGATACTAGGTGGTGATGTTTTGCGGATAGTCTTTTTATAGTGTCAATGTGTAAACACTAGCTATCCCTACTTCAAAATAAGCTAGTGTGAATAAAACTCAGCCTAAGACTTCAGGTATATAAAATGTACTATTGTGAGTCTGAAAAACTGCAGGTTGGATTTTGCAAAGCTGCTTTTTCTAGCATCTGCCACATGCAAACCTGAACCACATGCCTCCACAAGCACCAAGCAGTGGAGTACTGATGTTGTGCCTAAGCCTGATCAGAATCTAGACATCCCTCTATCTGTCTTGAGGAACTCAGTCTCAGGTGGATGCAGCAGCCCAGAGTAATCAAGAGGAAGCCTTATGGCAGTCAGAGCAGGAATTGATTCCGACAAAAAATGCTGTTAATGCTTTTCTAGTAAAAGCATTTAGAGAATTACAAGTAGTGATGTTAACACTGTTGATAACTCGGCAAGGATAAATATCTGCACTGCTAAAATACTATTTTTCCAACTGCTCTAAAAAGATGCTGGCCACAGCAGGCTGTCCTCCAAAGGAGTGTGAATACCAGTTACCCAGTCTGCTTCCATTTTAACAGAAAGAGCAGAAAGATAGGTAGAAAAATCATCCAACAGTTGGGGCAAGGAAGCACCCTGCTGTGTAGCCCGTGAAAGGTCAGAGTTTCTATGAGCTGGCAGGACTAGCAGGATGTTCTTCAGACTTGATCAACAAAAATACCATACCTTGCTGCATAGGTTCCTTGTAGCCAAAGGAGCCTAAGGTAGAAAAAAGATCTTTTATACATTTTCTGAGTATCCTCTCTCTTTCAGTAAAAGCTTTTTAAAAGTTTGAGACCTTTAGGTCTATAACTAAAAATCTCTTTGGTGTGGTGCTCTGAGCATGGACAACACAAGGCAACACATTCAGAAATGGAGACTCTGACCACTCTTAACTGGGGCATGCTTATACCTCCATGCTGTCAGACTTTTCTGTCTGATTAACTAAAAATAAGGGCATTAGTTTGGCAATCAGAAGTAATGGTTCCATTTAATTCTGAGCTCTCTATATAAAGAAATCTTGAGGCAGTCAAGAAAAGTTGCTTGAGATGCATTAATGACTGGATGAAGAAAATCTGTTCTAGAATAGCACTTCTGTGTCAAGTTAGCAAATCATACTTTTTTTTTTTTAATAATATATTCACAGCTTTCTACTTGATGGACAAACTACAAAAAGAGGTGGGGAAGCTAAGCTATGTTTTAGGGCTGGTGGTTACACATTTAAAAGCAATGACACTGTCAATTTTCAGCATTGACTTCAGCTTTTACTCTTCTTTAGGGTGTCCTTTAATGTATTCTGAAATTGTTTAATACTTTTCCTTTCTGTCCATCTGACTGCTGGCTCAATTTTATTACACTTTACAAATCCCAACAGATTCTATCTTATATCTAGTTCTTTAGACAAGATTTACAGCAAAAGGTGCTCTGAAATTAAATCATTTGAAAGGAAAAATAACATGAAAACCTACTCTAAACAGCAGTTCATTCATCAGTAAAGTAAATTCTGTGGAAGATTGATGACCTTACGGTATAGCATAAAACTAATTGATTTTAATGTTTTTCCAGAAAAACGGGAAAATGAAGCACAGAAGCAGGACAAGAATGTTGATTACAATTTAGATGAGAATGAAGCTGAATCAGAAACGGACAAGCAAGCAGCACTTGCAGGGACTGAAAATGGTAAAAAATAAGTTTTAACCTAAGTATCACATGCTGAAAATTGTCAGATGATAATTTGAATGGTATCCTGTAGAAAGTAGAGCTAATTTCTGTTTGTTCCTTGAGCTTTCCCTCATGCTGACAGCGTGACCTATTTTCTGTATACCATCACTGAAGCTACTGTTCCATGTGGTGGGGAGGGAGGGACAGTATCTGTAGCTTTACATACTATACAGTATTTAACAGTCCTTTCAAAATTTCTCCTGCTGTGTTCTAGATTGTTTTCTAGATGAAGAACTATAAATCACTTCTGCCTCTTAAAGACATTTCTGTACCTTTCCCTTTTTTCATTAGTTCCAAACCCTGAAGATACGAATAGGCACGGTGAACGGCAGAGGCTGTGAACAAAGGAGGTTCCTGATGCAACTTAGTCACCTCTTCATATAGATGCAGCAATGATGAGCACAAAGTGATCTATTTTGATTATCTTCTCAAGACTTCCAAAAGGTCCAAATGAGGCAGTATTCTTGTGATTTTATTTTTTTTACCACCGAAACAATACTAAAAGAAGTCTTCAATTTCTGGAGGCTTGTTTTAAAGGAGGTTGACCTCTGCAATGACTTTCTTTCTTACGGATTATAAAATTGAAACCAGTAAATAGTAGCTTTGCAGTTGTCTAACTTCTACAGTCACAGTACAGCATGTGTGGATTGGTGGTAGATGAGAGAGTCCCCTTCTAAGGAAGGGTCTCTCCCCTGAGCAGTGAAGTAGAGAAGTCCCCAGCCTAGTTTTAAGAGGAGCTATCTTATTTTGACAGAACATGGGAAGGACGAAAGATGGCCCCTGCTACAATCTACCCTCGTGCCTATTCTGGCACCTTTGTACTGCATTGTAGATAGACTCAGAATGCATGACTGTAGTCCTTGGATACTATGCAGTATGATACATTTTCCTGAACATCCTGAGTGAAATTGCTAGCCTGTACTATCTCTAACCAGGCTGAAACACTGTCCTATTTTGCTTGGGTTTTTTTGTTGGTTTGTTTTTGTGGGTTTTTTGTTTGTTTGGTTGGTTTTGTTTTGGTTGGTTGGTTTTGTTTGTTTGTGTGTCTTGTTTTGTTTGTTTGTTTGTTTGTTTTTTTAAAAAAAGGATTCAGACAATAGTGTCTTCTCATTAAGAGATTATCCAGGGAGGCTTTTCTGGAGGCTTTGTGGGACTTCAGTTCATGATATCAGTGGTACACTATGGTTTGTTACCACTAACTTGCACAAGTTCAGAGTGTAAAAATTCGAACTGCTCAATTTTTCATCACAGAAGCCATCTGAAATAATGTGCTACCACTACTCTTTACTCCCCCCAGCCACTATCTTCTGCTGTAAAGTAGAGAGACAAATGCTTGCCATACAGAATGGCAATCACCTCAGCTCTTCAAAGTGACTGTTCTTCCCCAGTGGACTTTTGAATAAGGCAAACCACAGTATGCATTTATGAGACATCTCAGTGTCTCCCTCGTGTGAAGCTTTAGTTGTGAAGTCCTGTGTTACGCAGAGCGTATCACATTGTTAATGTTCTGTAGCCTTTGTCTT
>JAAGNO010018307.1:0-16736 GCA_033439905.1 Ceryle rudis
GGCCCTCCCCAGCTTTCTTGTACCCCCCTGAAGACACTGGAAGGCCACAAGAAGGTCTCCCAAGCGCCTTCCTTCCCCACGCCTGACCCCACACAACTCTCTACGTCTGTCCTACCGGGAGGGGCGTCACCGCGCTTTGCTCCCCCACCCCGTCCCTCCAGGCAAAGGCAACGGCCGCGACTTCTCCCAACAGCTCCAACCATCTGCATCCCAAATCTTCTGCGGCAAACCTAAGCCCTGAAGGAGCAATCGCATTTCAATCGGAGCATAAGTCGTGATTATTTCAAATAATTAAGATGAAACTTACAGAATTCTTTTGCTGCTGTGTGGAAACTTCTCTTGGTGCTTGAAACACGGCATCGCTTCACTCCCAGCCCTTCATCTCTCTCCATTACATCCTAACAGCTGGATCTCTGCATTGTCCCTACTTTTTCTTCCAAGAAGATAGTGGAACTGATTCTTCTGAAAGGGTAGTAGTGCTCTCACAGCCTCGAACTCATTAGTGGAGAATCCCCTTCTTCCCAGAAGTTTCTTTCCTAGTATAGGATTTAAATCCCTGGAAGTCCTCAACTCGTCTGGTTCTGGAGCCCTACGTGTCCAGCTGAAAAGAGCAGATAATACAGAAGGCACAGTAACATTTCAAAGTCTGAAGTACAATAGATTTCTGCGAGGGACAAGGTAGATGTAGAGAACTGAGGAGTTAGTCACTGGGGACCTAAAATACTCAGATGCTTGTCATATAGTAGACACTGAATAAGCCATTTTACCACCCCTTACAGGGCTCCTTCAGGCATCAGCATTCTCCCTTGTGCACTGGAGGACTTAGTCTTCCACAGGAACGCTTGTGTTTAGAGTTCTCTGACCATATACAGAAAGACAAACCAAAGAAGCTGGGAACAATTTTTTTTTCATTTTTTTATTTTTTTTTACCAGACATCAGTTAGGATGAAAATATATTTAACCTCCTAGCTACAGACATAACCACCAAAGCACTCCCCTTGCCTCTCCCCAGTCAATGAAGTTAAGACACTGGAAAGTTTGTTACCCTGAGCTAAACATCACCAGACTATTCTCCTATATCATACCAGAATAATCTCAGTATCATTACTAGATTTTATGGCATCTGCAGACAACATATTCTGGTATGTCTGATTCTATAATCATTTTGGTTTTCTTTTAAAAATAGTATTTTCTTAAGAGCTCAATTTGAAGAGTAAGAGAAGACATTTTTGAGTAAAGAAAATATTTCTTTTGGTGCTCTTCAGAAGCAAATTTCCATCTCTTTAGGTCCAAATTCAAACTGTCTGTCTGGAAGGTCTGAAACATTTGGTAGGAGGGATATTTCTCTGCTTCCATTTTTTCTGATGGGACAGGAAACAAGCTGTTGTTTGAGCTTGGTTACCAGTGGAGAAGCAGAACAAGCTGACACCTTCAAATTAGGCTAGAAGGCTGGCATCCTGCAACTCTAAACTTCAGGAAGCTTGCAAATCCAAGATGGGGAGATTAAGTACTTTTTTGGTATTCCAGTTCACATGGGGTTCAGCTACTCTTGGTTTTGCCTCTTCTAGTTACCACTACTGATCCCCCCTCTTCTGTGCTGCATTTGCCTGCTGCAATTACTAACTAGACTTGCAGAAGGACAGTAAAAAGGAAAGACACAAATACTAGGACATAAGAGAAGTTGAACTGCACTCTCTGTAAATCAACTTCCCTTTTTCCAAATTACATTAGCTAATGGTGGCGGCACCTTCAGGTACATTCACCTTCAAAAGCTGCACTCTCTTTTAAGTAATTCCAAGAAAAATGGGGGGGGCAGGGAAGAGAGGTTGCTAAAGGCAAGCTGCACAAGGAGAATTCTAATAGCTTCCTGACAGTTACTACTGTCTGCATTAGAATCTTTTTTTTTTTTTTGGCATTCGGCCTGGGACTGGAGCATCAGTTTAAGAAATTCCTGAGCAGACAGAATAACGTACGTGACAGTGTCTGTGTCTGCCCACACCATGCAGAGCTGTCTGAAGCAAGATACACATACATTTTAAGGGAAAACGTTACTACAGAAGAGGTGTGTTACTCAATAGCCAAGTCTCTCTATAGCCTGTACTTTGTATGGCTGGCAGCAGAGACACTAAGGGATGGCACAGAAGTGCCGACGGTCAGAAAACCAATTCCCTCAACACAGAGTGAACCCCACAGATGTTTCATTGTGAATCCTGAATGTACAGCTATAAAGAACATGTAAAAATGTAACTGCAGTTACAACTAATTTACTTGGATCAACATAATTAAAACTGAATCCTAGTCTACATTTCATCTAGTTGCTATTACAAGTTGAAAAGACTCTCTCTATCACAACTGGAATAAAGGCCAATTATGATGCTACAGTAAACGCTATGCCACAATTAAATACAATGCTAACAATGTTATAATAAAGTACACCCTTAAAATGGGATTGTTGTCTTAAGTACCTCTTTAAGAGGTGAGAAATTACACCGTGGATCCTTCACTTTCTGGAGTAACTACGTAAGACCTCCAGACTGCCTAAAAAACACTTAGGGGAAGTATTGGGAGAAATGACTTGATAGTCACACTTTGATATCATGTCTTTCTCAACTGCTTGGATCCGGCTTTCAGGTACATTCCTGTATATTCACCCAAGTTTATCCTGAATACTCCTGTTCTCCTACAACTTCATAATGCCCTCACCTACCACAATTCATTCTCAGCTCTCACCCTGGCCTCCTTAAACTCCAATTTAATCAGCGATGCCTTCAAAGTTAAGGAACCCCCACTTTAAAGTTTTTCTAGGATTCCAGTTGGTTCATACTTACTGCTGTCTGCTGAGCTATTGTGTTTGGACATTAGCACAATGACAGATGCAATTTCATTTCTGACATGTCACTCCCCATCCCAGCTCCAGTGCTAGTTACCTTACCCTGAGCTATCCCAATGAGATCAGCAACCCTGCACTTTCTGTCCACCTGACTAGTTCTGAGCTTCGTCCCTAATCCCTAACCGAAATCTACTCAAATCCAGCCCATTTCCACTGCAAATTACCTGCTGACTCCTTATTTTCTCAGAGATGCCACAAAGTATCATGATCTACTCTGTTCCATTCCAAGATCCCCTGAGCCATCTCTATCTGAGACACTTCACCATTAGATCGGTCTTTAATGCAGGAGAGAATGTACATAAAAGCATACAAATTAAGATGCCAGTCATGTCAGAACTCTGGAACGAGTTCCGCATCTCATTCTTCTCCACCCTTCCTAATGCAGCAGGGCCATGTATCTCACTGCCAGCTTCAAGACACTGAATCTTCAGAGAAGTGCACTTTGTTAAAGCCTGACACAGGCTTTGGCTCAGCTGGTCATATCACTAAAAGGATTTTGTCTCTGATTAATTTAAACCTGTCAGCAGAGGTCTCTGGGCAGAATGAAGGAACGTGCCACCCGGAATGTTTCCGATTAATACTACTTCTCAGAAGGCGCCTGGATATCCATCAACAATCTTAATTAAATCCAACCAAATGGATGACAATTAATCCTTAAGGGAGTGGCTCTCTTGGGACAATGGCTGAAGAGTGCATACGGAAGGAAGGTAAAGGAGGCAGATGGCTGCTTGTGTAACAGCAAAGCCTGTTTAAACAGTGATGTCCCTGATGGCTGGGTTTCAATTCAGTTTATCCACTTCCCAGTCCTTTTAAGAGTTACTTTTCTTCCACACCAGTTAAAACTACCCTCTGCCAAGGTGTGTGAGGAGCATTTCTTGGCTGCACTTTGCAGACAAATTCCAGGGAATCTCATTCTCCTTTTGCTCTAAGCACACACATCCACTGTTGCTTGGCTAGCATGCTACTTACCATCACAAAGCACCCAGAGATCCTTCAGTTGAAAAACTACTAGTGACAGAAACAAGAAAAGGTAATTCTTTTTCAGTTCTAGAGATTATCAATGTTAGGTATCAAATCAGTATTCTTCAGTGAGGTTATATGCTTCCTACAAATGGTACACCTTGCTGAAGGACAGAAAACACGGACTACCAGTTCAGTATATAAAATAACCAGCTTCTTACTGAAAAAATAGACAGCACCTGGTATTACAGTTTTGGCAGGAGCATGAGAACTTTAGTTTGTCCAATGCAACTACCTGGATTGCTATATTTTGAACCTTCTGTTAGACATTCGTTTCTCCTTCTCTCACCTCTCAGAGGGCATAAACTTAACCTACCTTGTCAAGTCAATTTTGAGACACAGCATCAATAGAATCTACTAGTGTTCCACATGAGCAGTGATGAGGAGATATCTATCTTTAGAACATTAATGCTACTGAATAAAGCTATCCTGACAGCTTTCAAATCCTCCCTCTAGTCACACAGTAAACAGGCAAAATGCAGTACAAGCAATGAAGTGACTCACCCCAGTTTGTAGAAGCCTACCAAAGGGTTCACAGAGGTAATCTCTTTATCATCCTCAATATTTGATATCTTTGCTACAATTCCTGATGAGTGTCAGTTGGTTTTTTTATGAGTATGGGCACCTGCACTGTAAGAACTTGGTTAAGAAAGATGTTGTACACACTGTTCAGTCTGAGTATCATATTAGCTTTCCAGTAATCACAACATGAGTTGTAACATTCAGTCACTATCTAGCTTGTTTGGATTTAAAGCAGTGAAGTGAGAAATCCAGTTAGCAATCAAGAAGAGAAATCAGAAGAAACCTTTTTCCAAAACATAGTTCATGGTTCAAAATAGTTGCTGCAGTGACCTTCCTCTTCGTCTGCATTCACATACTTGCATTAGTAGAAAGACAACTAGGATCATAAATTGAGTTCACTTTGGCTAAGACTGGCAGTAGTCTTTGGACATCACATAGCAATCCTTTCAAAGGCATTATTATGTCAATCTCAAACTCTTCAACAGTATGAGACCCAGCTTTTTCTCCCTCCTCCAAGTAACAGGAGAGAGATGAAAGCAAAACCCTAGTGGAAGAACCACCTTTATTCAGTATTTTGCAGTTCTTGCTGTGCAGAGAAGTAGACGCTGTGAAGGTCAGTCAGCAGCCTGGAACAGAACTGCAACTACAACTGTTTAACCAGTTGGTGAGGATTCCCACCTCTCCTGCACCTGAGGGGTTTGTCTGGAAGTTACACAATTTATTCATACTATGCACTGCAAGAAATATTTCAGCCTTAATTCTTGCGCAGCGTGTACAATAAGCGAAACACATATAGTATATTAATAAAGGCAACACACACACTGTTTATAAATCATGGACATGATAGAGAGGAGACGATAAAGCTGTCATGATCTACCACCACAGAGAGAACTCTGCAGATACAGGAGAAACAAAAGGCTTGGGTGAGCATCACATTTGTGAAGAGTGGTAACTGATGATACCTTTTCATAAGTTCACTGCCTTTAAGGCTGTAAAAAATAGTGAAACCTAGAAAGACACTCTGTAGGAGGAACAAAAAACTCGGTGACTAGTGACTGTAATATACTGAATACAGATAATAAATAGTGGTGAAGGAATACCTGTTTGTGAACTAGCAAATTGTTTAATCAGGGTCCCAAGGAGTAAGTTTTTATCTGGTTTGATAACTACTCCTAAGTTTGTATCCCCATATCTTCAGTGTTATTGTTAGTTGACAAAGATGCTCGGAGTAAGTTTTTATCTGGTTTGATAACTACTCCTAAGTTTGTATCCCCATATCTTCAGTGTTATTGTTAGTTGACAAAGATGCTCATTTTGCTGAGCAGGAAGGCAAAGGGAGGCTTTAGGACATCACTAATCAAGAACTAAGGAGGTGCTATGATACACATGCTCATAGTGGTACTGCCTCCTGTTATTCCTGCAAGGACAATACATTAAATATAGCATGTCTAATTTTGCCAACAGCAGATAAATTGTAACAAATACCTGGACTTGGTTATAAATACCACACTTCTACAAAATCTACTTAAATTACAGGGCAAGATAGCAAAAGCAGAATGTGCTAGCACCTGGTTCTTAGTTTTTACGTTTAATACAAAAAGCAAGATCAGAATTTCTCCTCCTGACTTTCCCACCAAACATTTGAAGAAAGTGTTTTTGAGATGTAGCTAATTAAGAGATATGTGCAAAGAAAACTGAATGATTTTCTATACAGAAACATGAAGAAAATCTGAAGTAACTGCAGGAATTAATTGAAATAATTTATTTAAATATCATTAAACTGTTGAGTAGAAGTTGATATTCAGAACTAAAGCAGCTTTAACTTGTTTTATCTTAATTTACTTCTCAAGCACACTGTGGCTGCTTCAATCCTGAATACACATATCTGTAATCTTAATCTGATTTGAGTAATCCACTTTAACAATTAATTCAGATATATTCACTTAGGTATTCACGTCTCTAGAGTAACTGAAAAAAAAGGAATGTAGACTGATGAATGCATTTTAGCTGAACAACCACCATTTGTTTTTATTATTACAGCAGAGATAAAAAAGCAGTTTTCTCCTAAAAAATATCAGGTGAGATCAGTGTATAGTGTATGCAGTTTCTACATTTCCAAGAATACAGTGATAGTTATGAGTCTGAAGTCTCCTCTGTCAAAATGCCCTAATTTTAACACTGCAATGTTGTTTTATCACCCCAGGCAAACATTTAAATGCCTATCATTACCCATACTGATATTATACCTACATCATATCTATAGCACGAGTGAGAATTTGAGGAAAAAAAAAAAATATATGAAGAGATCCATCCACAGTTAAGTGATACATAGTGATTTAATTAGGGACAGAATGTAGATTCATTCCTGTTCCTAACTTTCACTAACAGGCTTAAGGCTTCCTATAGCAATGCATGAACTGCATTACAGAATGAAATTACTCCACAGACTTTAGAATTTCATTACCAACATTCTGTCTTAGGCCTGGACAAACTCTGGCTATTTAGCAGTAGCTACTACTGAAGAGGAAGAAGAAATAAAATACCATTATACCATTAGAGATATCACTGCAGTGTGGCCATATCTGACTGTGCTTTTAAACATTAAGTGGAAGTAGTCTCCCATCAATGCAAGATCAATTATTTCAGAAAGGTGCCCAACATGGCAGGGAATAGTGGACTTTATTTATAATCTGTAAGAGATACAGGCTACACAACAAGAAAGATCTATCCACAGGTCATCATGTACTTTAGAAACTCCAGTCACAGACCAGGATCGTACTGTGTTAAAAGATTTGATAGAGACACAAAAACATCTCAGTGCACCTGATTCTTATCAGTAACTTCAGCATAGAAAGACTGCAAGGTTTGTACCCAAACTGCAGAGACCACTGGAAAGGCACCGTTGTTAAAATGTATTTGTCTTTGCAAAAAGCTGCAGATACTCAAGAAAAAAATCAAAGGCCTCCAAACTCCTAGCATTAAGGAGATAACAAGAAATCAAGATTATAGCCAGGATTTCAGATTTGATGGAAACTTAACCAATGCTGACAAATTTTACTCTAGTTTTCTACTATACTAGGTAATATACTTTCTGGTGTGAAATACTTTGTTGAAAGTTGTGAATTAAATAATTTAGACTCACATCCTATTGTCTCTCATCCTTATCCCCTGCTAAATTAGGAAAAGAGGAAAATTAGGCGAAGAGTAAGTGACCTGCCCCTATTCAGTTACTCTAAAAATCAGGAGTATTTAAGGCATGCTTATGTGGGGAGAATTCATTGCTGCAATTTCATAAGGCACCATTGCTCCCCGTAGACATTTGTCTTTTGTAATTCCCTCACTGAAAAAGCTATTTGTTAATAGCTGCTAAAAGTACACATTAATGAGAAGAATAATGACTGATAAAATAAAAAACAACTTATATCTTGGAGATTAAAAAAATCCCTGAAATAACTTAGGGTATTTGAGCAAGAATCTGAAGAGGTGTTCCTCTGAAGTCATATAAGACACAAGGAAACTATATCAAGTGCAAAAGGAGAGTAAATTCCTCTTTTGCCCCACATGTTGACACCTTCAAGTCAGGAGTGGCTCCACACCACAGAGATGAAATTCAAATCAAAGCAGTTGCTAAGATCTCCACTTCTGAAATCCAATCACAACAGGAACTTATTTCATGCACCAGAAAAAAAAGTCTCCGTGAGAGTTTTTCTTCTATTTCTAAGCAAACGTTTGGAGCGAGGTAAGAATTTGCAGTCTCAATTTTCAGATCAAGCTCTTAGTAAGATAGGTCAGTGTTGCCTCATCCTCTTGAGAAAAATCTCATGCATATAGTCCCAAAATCTTCCCTGATGCGACTCATTGCGGTGAATCATAGCAGTGAGGGCCTCACCCTGATCAAGACTTTGCCAATAATCCTGCAGCCACATCTCTTTCCAACTGAAACGAAAAAGACACACCACCGTAAACCATTAAAAAAACAAATTATTAAAATAAATCTAGCGTAGAGACCTTATTTGGGAGTAGCCTTCCATGGTCAGTATGTGTGTAACAGCTTAAGAATCAATTTTTTTTCACATAAACTATTTAACAATTAGAGAATGACAGCTACTCATTACAAACTCAGGTTATACACGGCAGAGACAAAAAATCGTTATTTCTCTCAACCCTGACTCTATTCTTTATCTCTGGACTAGATGGTCGAGTAAAGGCCTTTTCTTTTTCAATGCATACATTCTCAAACATTTCATAGCATGGACCACATCACTGCAACTTTCAGCAATTCCCTTCCCATTCATTATCATGTGGCCTGCTACTCTCACTTGTGTCTTGTCAAGGTACGGCACTATTTATCTCTCCCCATTATATCTGCTACTCAGCCGTATAAGCCCATCACAAACTTTGGAAAGAAAGACCAAACATGATGCTCTTTATAATCTGTCCATACAAGTTACCCAATGCTTCTTAACTTGTATACAGAGCTTTTTGCTTCCTCTCCCTCTCAATCACAGAAATAAGTACAGTGACTTCTTCATTCACTCTGTACACCCTATATTAAATCCAGCACGGCAGCACTGCCCGCAGGTGTCACACACTGCTCCAGGAAGACCAAAAGAAACACACAACATTGTCATAGTCGCTTTCTTTGTGGATCAGCATACCACTCGTATGCCATGGAAATTAGTTCTCTGTGGTCAATAGCATCATCTATGGTGGGACATTTCTATAGTGTACACCAACAGAGACCTCAAAATAAAGCTTTAAATATCAATTACAATGTGAAGGATCATAGACAGGCTTACTTCTGCATTAGGAAAAAAAGTAATCTGCTGAAAGGTTCTTTGTAAAATGCAGCACTTGCATGTACTGTGAGATCATGTTGCTTACCAGCTAAATTCATTAACCTTTGTTCAAGGACTGACAACGTGAGTTACATGTTTTTCTAATAAGGGCAGATGTTAGGAAAATGAGTTGGATTAAGTACTAGACACAAGAGTAAGTGGCTGTAGGTAACAGAAAATGTCTTCCAGCTGAACACTTTGGAAATGCTGTAAGGAAGAAAATTACAGTATTCAAGTGAAGACTTCTGTCAAAAGCATTAAATAAGAACACTTTGGTTATTTTTCTTTTTACATTGCTGTTATTCTCTTTTTAAGAAGGTAATTTCACTCATTCTGTAACTTGGAAAAAATCAGTACCCCAGAATGAACAGGCTTGTAAAAATATCCCGAATCTACAAACTACATGCACCTGAATGTTACTACCATGAGGTACAGATCTACCCTGAATCATGGCTGACTATTGGATCCTACTGCAAGAGACACCTGACGGTGTATGTATGCATGGCAAATCTGATACACTTGTAGGATGGTTTCTCTCCTGTCACAAATAAACTGTGACATCGACATAAAATGGAACTAGCAAAATCATGATGGTTTTAAAATACTCCTTTATCAAAGGCACTCTGGCTTCTCTTTTCTCATGCTACCACAGATTAGGTAACTGGAAGGGTATTGTCACTTAGTCTTCTTATAGTTATCCTCTCAAATGTTCCACTTTTGGAAAATAAATCCTTACCAATGAAACAAACCAAACATTTCTCTTCACGAAAGTGGGAGTCCAAAAATAACTGGAGAGCCCAGTTCCTACTGAACAGGTATTCTGCTCATCAGTCGCACTGTAACTCACTATTTTCTGTACCAAGCAGCCAAGAATTCAATAGATTATAGTGACTGATCCATAACCTAACACATACAAATGGTTGTTCTACAGCCCTTCTTGTTACATAAACTCTTCTTAAGATCTTGGGTGTGAAGCCCCAAAATCCAAATACAAGTGAGGCTGCAAGCATAAGGATTTAGGAACTACATCTCCACACTTAGAGCTAAAGGACAGAAAGGTGGAGGTATAATAATGTGCTCCAGCTACACAGAGATTCCAGTGCAACAGCTCTGTCAAGTTAGCACATCTGTCAACCCTAAACCCAAATTGCATCTGGGAATAAACGTTACAGAGCATGCAGATGCACAGGGTCACCATATTGTAATTGGGTACTTGCTCTAAAAATAAAAAAAAAAGGCAATTGTCTTTGTTCTCTGAGTTCCAGAAGCCTCCAGAGCTCCGGCACAGTGTATGTTTATGGTCAGACCTTGTATGTTGCATATAGTCTATCATCTGTAACCCTGCTATGCCCAAGTCATTTTTAAACAATAATGCTTTCTAAACTAACAAATACACAAAACTGGAATACATAAGACATGGAAGCTTCAGTGGGAAGCAACCATAGCTTGGATTATGGACCAACTGTTCAAAACTCCTTGCTGATGATCACTGCACAGAATGATGGGACTGCCTGACTTTACCAGTAAGTGGCAGGGGCACCCATGCTGTGCTTTCAGAGGTGTTCCCCTACTGCCACCTGCTGCTCAAGGAATAGAACAGCTGTGAGAAAAGGAGAGAATACTCTTGCAGAGCAGGATGCCGCAGAGCACGCTACAAGGAAAAAACACATTTTGCTACCAAGACTGAGAAAAGGTACTACTATTAAAAAGAGCCAATAAGTCAATTAACCAACAGAAAACAAAGAATTATGGACCCCTTTTATTTACAAGCATAAATTCTCAATTAGTCACCATCAGATTTTACTGTGAAAATTGCTCTTTAATGACAAACACCACAGGTTTTGTAAAACAGGCCTTTCCTAACAACCTGAGTGACCTCAGGCTTATTTTCCTTTTTTAATCTCAGTTATCCATTTTTGAAAGCATGCAAACATAGGATGAAGTCATTCCCCACACTTAGAAAATTCTTCATACCTTTTTGTACATGGATAATATAATAAAAACTTTTTTAGAGCTTCATACACACACAGAACTTTAGGGTTAGCATACTTCATACTTGAAATGATGGATTCTACGTTTTCAACACACTGTTTCTTCTAACATTTTAACACTGCTAAGGATTCAATTCCTTAGTCTAGGAAGTTATTAACAAAGCTGTAAACTGCTATAAATTGGGCTAGAGTATATTGACAACTTCCTTCTAAGAGTACATGAGATCTTCTCAGTATTCTCAAAAAGTCATTAATTTAGCTTAGACCTGTTCAGATCACAGGTTGAGAGAGTCCCTTGGCAGATGGTCCTGAAGGCCAAAGGGGTCCAGGAAGGCTGGGCATTTTTCAAGAAGGAACTCTTAGAGGCAGTGGAGCAGCTGTCCCCATGTGCCATATGACAAACTGTCGGGGGAGTTCTGAAAAACTAACAGGGAGCTTTTGCTGGGACTTAGGAAAAAGAAGAGAGCTTACCACCTTTGGAAGAAGGGGCAGGTTACTCAAGAAGAGTACAGGGATTTAGTTAGGTCATGCAGAGAGAACATTAGAAAGGCAGAAGCCCAGCTAGAACTCAGTCTGGCCACTGCTGCACGAGATAATAAAAAGTGTTTTTACAAATACATTAACAACAAAAAGAGCCAAGGAGAATCTCCGCCCATTATTAGATGGGACAGGGAACATTGCCACCAAGGATGAGGAAAAGGCTGAGGTATTTAATGCCTTCTTTGCTTCAGTCTTTAACAGTCAGACCAGTTATCCTCAGGGTATTCAGCCCCCTGAGCTGAAAGACAGGGATGGAGAGCAGAACAACCCCACCATAACCCAGGAGGAAGCAGTTAATGACTTGCTACACCACCTGGACACCCACAAGTCTATGGGGCTGGACGGGATCCACCCGAGAGTACAGAGGAAGCTGACAGAGGAGCTCACCAAGCCACTCTCCATCATTTATCAGTAGCCCTGGCTAACAGGGGAGGTCCCAGATGACTGGAGGCTCGCCAATGTGACACTCATCTACAAGAAGGGCTGGAAGGATGATCAGGGGAACTATAGGCCTGTCAGCCTGACCTCAGTACTGGGGAAGATTATGGAGCAGTTCATTTTGGGTGTGCTCACACAGCACACAGAAGACAACCAAAGGATCAGGCCCATCGAAAATGCGTTCATGAAGGGCAGGTCCTGACTGAGCAACCTGATCTCCTTCTATGACCAGGGGACCTGCCTAATGGATGAGGGATGACTGTCTACCTGAACATCAGTGAGGCCTTTGACACCATCTCCAACAGCATTCTGCTGGAGAGGCTGGCTTCTCACGTCTTAGACAGGCAGACTCTTTTCTGGGTTAAAACCTGTCTGGGTGGCCAAATCCAGAGAGTTGTGGTGAACAGTGTTAAATCCAGTTGGTGACCAATCACAAGTGGTGTTCCCCAGGGCTCACTGCTGGGGCAGGTCCTGTTTAACATCTTTATCAATGATTTGGATGAGGGGATTGAGTGCACCCTCAGTAAGATATCCTGAATCAATGGGCTGAGGTCAGCTGTATGAGGTTTAACAAGGCCAAGTGCTAGGTCCTGCCCTTGGGTCACAACAACCCCAGGCAATGCCACAGGCCTGAGGAAGAGTGGTTGGAAAGCCGCCTGGCAGAAAAGGACCTGGGGGTGTTGTTTGACAGCTGGCTGAACATGAGGCAGCAGTGTGCCCAGGTGGCCAGGAATGCCAACAGCATCCTGGCCTGGATCAGAAATGGCATGGCCAGCAGGAGAAGGGAAGTGATTGTGCCCCTGTACTTGGCACTGGTGACATCAGACCTCAAGTACTGTGTTCAATTTTGGGCACCACAGTATAAAAAAAGACACTGAGGTGCTGGAGTGAGTTCAGAGAAGGGCAACAAAGCTGATCAGGGGACTGGAGAACAGGTCTTATGAGGAGAGGCTGAGGGAGCTGAGTTTGTTTAGCCTGAAGAAGAGGAGGCTGAGAGGAGACCTTACTGCTCTCTACAGCTACCTGAAAGAAGGCTGTAGTGAGGCCAGTGTTGGCCTCTTTTCCCTAGTAACTAACAACAGGACAAGAGGAAATGTCCATCAGTTGCACCAGAGAAAGTTCAGATTAGATATTAGGAAAAATTTATTTACTGAAAGAGTAGTTAAGCATTGTAACATTCTGCCCAGGGAAGTGGTGGAGTCACCGTCCCTGGGGTGTTCAAAAAAAACGGTGGATGTGGCACTTCAAGATATGGTCTTGGGGTCATGGAGGTGTTGGGTAGAAGGCTGGACTTTATGATCTTGAAGGTCTTTTCCAACCTTAACAACTCTATGATTCTGTGATTAATACTACATTGGAACGGACATCAGAACATTGAAATCCTTGGTGATAGCTATGAATATAGGCAACATCTGCTATAGCTGAGGGTTTATCTTTGTGATGTCTGTTTCATGACTTATAGAAAGTGAATTCCATGCACGTGGGTAATTGCCTAAAAAAGACAGAAATAGTTACAGATAATGCCAAAAAAAGCTGCAACAAATCTGGGGGATGCAAACATGTATTACATTAGTAATACACACTACAAGAAGTGCACATGTGGTTTCTGAACCCATCCTTCTAACAACTGCACCTGCAAACATTGTCAATGGAAAAGCTCAAGGTTTGGGAACCCAAGCACTAACTTGTTCTGTATCAACACCCGTAAAAATACTAAGCAGATTATGCAAACAAAACCCCATTCTGCCTGTCAAAAGTGGTTGTCTGGGGTTTGGTGTGGTTAGTTCCCCGCTGACAGACTTCGGGGCAGCTCGCACTCGAGATGGCTAACACTGGGCTATAGGCCTGGCCAATTCCAGCAACACTTGCAATCCCTGTATGCAAATGGGAAAAGAAGCCTTAACCCGTTCTCTGTCCTGCATGGTCCCTCTCCCCTAAATAAATGGGATGGCATCCTTGAACACAATCCAGAATTTTGTCACGCAAAACAACAGAAAGTCTTGTAAAGTATTCTGGGTGAGGCTAGCCTGCTTGGAAGTCAACAGGAGTTAACTAAACCTCAGCAACCATATTCTTAATGGGGTACTTTGCAGTGAGGTCCAGATCTTCTTTCACCCAAAGGCTAGCAAGTACTTTACATCACTGAGCCGAAAAACATCCCTCCTACAAACACACACACACAGAGGCTAAGAGAGACAAAGTGTAACAAAATTGCCCAAGGTCACACAGCGTTTTGGCAGAATACTATGGGGGCGTCATGCTCCTCATGCAACCACTAACCAATGCCACTGTCCAAACCTCTTTTCCAGCCTCAGCTTTACACAGTATTAGCAGAACTACCATACCACCCACAAAATATAGTGTAACTAGAAATGTATTAAGAGATCCTTTAAGCACAAAGCAGTATTAACAGCTACAGCTACTATTATTTGAAGCTTTTTTTCTTCAAAAAGCACAGTATTGGTACATTACCTGTCTCCTCCAGAGAGGTCTTCAACACTTCCAAACCCAGGGCTTGGCATAGGACATCCCATGTGCTTGAAGTGAGCAATGCGAGGTTTGGGAGCTGGAATTCTCCCATGAGACTTTTTGTGTTCCTGCTCCTCTTTGACACGGGTATTTTCCCTGTCACAGATGAAACACTCAAAGCCATTCAGGTAATTGGGCAGAGTCATGTCATTCACACCCCACTCCCGCTTCTCCAAGCTCTCTAGCAAGAACTGGTTTTTGATTCCACCAAGGTTTTTATACTCTAGATACTTCATATATTCCGCTCCGTTCTTGTCCAGGAAATCAAGATACTTTGCCAGCTCTTGGGGGCTGTCAAAGTCATCTATAAGAATGACAGACAGGTTGTTTGGCATCCAGTCCCGCACAGATGGGGAGCCTCGGTATACTGGGACAGCACCCAAGTGCAGTGGACGCCACAGCTTCTCGGTCATGTAGTCATCACATATGGCATTCTCCAAGGCCAGGTGAAACTTGTACCTGGCGATAAAAGTCATAAATTCAGAATCTTCTGTAGTAGCTGTAGAAGTGTCTCTTAGTCGCTCGCTGGGAAGCTCACGGTTACGCAGGCATTTCCCATAAGAGTCAACCTAAAACAACAATTAGTGTCTTTATAAATGGATTTGTTTGCCTGGAACTTGTTTTCAGAGCTTCTAGGTCTCCCAAAATTCCCAACTTCGATCAGTTTCTAGCTACCTTAGTTTAACTTCACTTTCACTCCAAGTTCTTTTCCTTGTGACTATTTCTGGAGTCCCAGAACTAACAGGAAAAGGAGTGCTCGGTTTGGAAAGCAGTATAAACCATGCTACAGATTGAGGGGTAGAGGGGGAAGGCACATAAAAGAAGATATCTCCCAGAAATATATTTATTACCAGATAAATCAGAAACTGAGAGATAAGGAAGGGTATTCAACTCTCTCTATGTTATTTTAAAGTAAGTCGTATTTCTACTTAACAGAGACCCAGTACTTTTCCAAAGGTTTTACACAGAGTTCCTACCAATTTCAGCAGACTGGCAAAAATCTTCCACTTGTTAAGACTGAGAAAAATGGATTGAGGGAGCTAAAAGAATACTGTCTAAAAATGAAAACCAATACACTTGATCTGGAATCTGCGTCATCCTTTGACAACACAGAGTCATACTTTAAGAATTCTTTTGTCTTTCCTTCACTATTGAGTACGTGATGAACTTGCATAATAAATGAACCAAACCTAACAGAAACAGCAGAAATAACTAGAAGAAAGGTTTTTCAGATAAAGACACCCCCCCTTTTTTTTTTCTAAGGTACTATACAGAATTTTTAAGGAAAAAAAAAAGGACTATACTATTTTTTTCTGCTTGAAAGAAACTGTGTTATTTCAGTCTATGAAGCTACTCTCCATCAGCTGTGCCACAGCAGTACAAACCACCACAGAAATAACACGGTCCCACTACAACGCAGTTCAGGAGCAGATTCTCAAAATGCAGCAACCTGTGTTCTTACGGCATGCCTATACTTTCAAATAGGACTAAGGAAACAGCCTCCCTGTAAGCTAACATAAAGACCGAGAGATTTCAGCAACTTGTAGCACTTGGTTCACAAGATCACGCTTATTCAAGCTGAGTAAGTGATCCCAAGACTGGCCAACTCCACGACTAACAGCTACCGTCAGGCCTACCTACTGGCACGCGGTGTAGTCTAGACCACGTTTTGGGAAGGAATACAACTAGTTTTTCTGTCCAGCTTGCAGTCGACATGCATCCCGCTACGACTCGTGTCTTGGCTAAAAACAAGGACAAACAAACCCCATTAACGAGAGGTGGAAGGGGGCAGCCAGGTGGACCCAGCTCCTACAGCAACAGCATGCCCCAGCTCCCCTGGACACCCCACCTACCTGGATGTACTTCATAAGTTCCCGCACGTAGCGGTCCCTGTCTGACGGGACGTCGCAGTGGGACTGCATGTACAGCACCGGGGCATAGCCCTTCCGCCGCCACGCGTCCTTCTCG
>JAAGNO010018310.1:819-16311 GCA_033439905.1 Ceryle rudis
GAAACACCCGATTGTGTTGTCTGTATTGTTGATTGCGAGTGTGTGGGTTTGTTTGTGGGGGGGGGGTGGGGGGGGGGGGGGGGGGGGGGTGGGAGAATGTGTTTGCAGTTTGCTTAGCAGTAAGGCAAAAAATGAGTGAACAAACAAATGGAAAACCCAACCCCACCCATATTTATGCACAGTCTGATTTCTCATAATTACCAATTCAAGCTGTAGTCCAGTTGTACATTTTGCACTTAAAGCGTCTATACTGAGTGATTTCATGCCACTCAGCTACTGTATTTTAACTTTGATTTTACTGAGATCAAAGACAAGTGACGCTAAAAGTCAAAGTTTTGAAATTGGTGAAGGAAGAAATGCATCAGCATGGCATTAGGTGCCCATCAGATAGAATTATCAAACAATTCAAAGACAAGTCTAAAGCTTTACAGACTAGCTCAGCCATGTTAATGTCTGTGTACTGCTGCTGTCTGCCAATTAAATGGTACTGATTATCTTCCTGCTGTCATGTTCCTGAAGTTGCCTGTATATTAAGCTCAAAGAAGAAAAAAAGTATGCAATATTGTTAATAAAATTAAAACTACATGATAAGTAATATATTCAGTAGAAAAAAAGTTATCAAATGTTCAGGATTTTAAATAAAATAAGACTTGGGCAGCATTCATATTGCCGTTCATTTTAGTAAATACATTGCCTACAGTTAAGAATCCATTGTCTTTTAATCTCTTCAGTTTGGCAACACTTGTAGGGGTAAAGGTTTGATCTGGTATCAAAGAAGCCAGAATTGTTAGAAGCCTTCATAGCTCTTCAGAATCCCTGCTCTCCTTTTTGTATCAGTTAATCACACTTAATTCTGTTTTTAATGCAGTGCTGCATTTTCTCACTAGCTCCTTCTAAAGACATCCAAGTTTATACTAGCGTGTAGTCTTAGATGTGTTTTTCCTTTTAAAGGTGGGGGAGCTGTTGTGAAGTGCTCAGATTAGATTTCTACATTGTCTGTCTGTCTGTCTCTCTGAAACTGCCTGGCCAGTGGGTATTTTTATTTTACATTCACCATGTGGTTTTTCTATAACCAGAAGCACCATGTCATTTACTGAAACAGAGGACAGAGGGTAAGACTTGAGGGCCTACATCTAGTGCGGTGCTAAGTCAGTTAAGTTACAGAAGTCACTGGGAAGCCTTCTAGGAGCATGTGAGCATGTGCTAAAAGCAAGGCCTTTTCTTTGAAGCTCATCAGCTATGCTTCTTAATTATCCAGAGAAATAGCCACCATTTTATTAAAAGACTCCCCCTGAGGCTGAGCGTGCTCACTCTGCAAAGCTTCGGGTCTCTGCTGTCTAGGCAATAGAACAAACTAGGTGTAGGAATGAAAACTGCCTCCACTCCGCCTGTCACAGCACTGCCGAATACGTAAGAGGAAATCTGAAGAATAATCTCTTAAAGATTTTTCTTGTCCTTTTTTGAGCGATGCAATAGAATGTATTTTTCATGTCTGTTTCTTCAGTGGTTGCTACCTATTAAACCAAGTCTTGTTGCTAAAGGAGAGATGTCACTGAAATGTGAGAAAGTTTCCCACTTGACAGAACTTGGTAAATGCTGCAGCATCGCTTTTACAGAGGCTGCTGTTTTTTTGAGGACTTTGAATAATTGTACATTTATTTAAAAAAACAAAAACAAACCCCAACCAAAACAAACCCCAAAACACAATACAAAGGAAAACCACAACAAAAAACCAGCAAACCCTACACGGGGAAAAAAAAAAAAAAGAAAAGTTAGGTACTGAGTCTGTAGTGTTGCTGAACATTGCATAATGCTCCATTCTCTTGTCTTCCAGATTTCTTGGAAATATTTGTGCACTGTATTGGTATCAGCTGAGCCCCTTCCCCTCTTACACAGTGGGAGGATCTGATCCCATAGTGTTTATTCAGTTTAACCTCACTGAAATCTGGGAGGATTTCACATATCTAAAGAGTAGAGTAATACCCAGAATGAAAATTCTTCCATTCTTGTGGATTACTTATTCCTCGGTAGGGCAGTGACCTGCAGTGGCATAGGTGTTTTAATGTCAGCTGTAACAACATTAAAGGTGCGCTGGGGACAGATGGTACTATCGAAATAAATCTATTTCAAGATGACAAATTCACTCTTGGTGATGCAAAAGCTTGTGATACATGTTTTATTAACTTGGCTGGGGAAGTGTGAATAGTTGCATGTAATTTGCTGTGACCAGAGCCTTTAAGTATTTTCATGTGAAAGCAATTACAGTTCCAAGTAATTACTAATGCTTGTCAGCTGTCATCTGATCACTTGTCACCTACAAAGGTGTAACACTTCAGTCTTGGGCAGCCTGATTTCCAATACACATGCACAGATTTCTAGGGAACAGAAAGATGTCCTGGATGTTGTAAATGAAATATTGTTACATTTTATACACGACATTCAGTGATGTCTACTTAGGCTGTATTTGTAAGAAGTTAATCATTTCATGTTCTTGAGTGGATAATCCAGGGGATGGAGGAGTTACACTATGTACAGTTAATGTTTATGATCATACAAAGCATGTTGATTATAAAAATAATGTGCATAGGAATTCCTTTAAAAGTTTTGTGCAATAAACTATTTTTGGTAAAGGGCTCCATGTTGTTTCTACTTTTATAAAGAGAAATTGCTGTCATCTTCTCTTTAGCTTTGGATGCTAATTTTTATTTAGGATTCTGAACATAGTGTGTAGCTACCTTTAAGGAAAAAACCTACCTCTTTTGAAAGACTACCTTACTGTGTATTGACTTTTCACATCTCTAAAATTGATTCTGCTTTATTTCCATTCCCTTTCCTTCTCAGTTGGCTGAAGGTGTCAGGAAAGAACTGCAATGAGCCTCTCTCCCTTGGCTTGAATTTGCCAACAGCTGAAGTTTGGGGGTACAGATGGAACAAGGCAGAGGTGACATTTTGATTCTAAATTAGCCAACTGCAATGAGGAGGAGAGAAATTCCTGTGCCTTGCTTGTAGCATTAAACACTGAGTTAAAGGGATGTTGGCAACTAAGGCCAGCTCCTTCAGGGCTGGAACTGGCACCTGCCCCGTTTGCTTACAGGACAAGCGGCTGTAGCTGTAAGGTAGCAACCTTGTTACACCTCGTGGGCTGACCAGTTTAGGTCTGTGAAGCCATTTGTCTCCTCATGCACATGGGGTATCTTCCTTCATGGACTTCCGTCTTTCCTGGCTTATCTGCGACTACTGCAGCATTTTGAGTTTGAGCTCCCGCTACCCAGCAGTTTTCTGCCCTGTAACCAGGAACTGTGAATCTGACGAGCGCTGTACGTTGTCAGTAAACGCACCTTTGCTTGGGAGGGGACGAGCCCTGCGCTCTGCGAAGCACCTCCCCGCACGGTACCGGCGGTGACTCCGCGCTGCACCTCCTCGGGCTGCAATTAAAAGCCGCAGCTCCGCCAGCAGCGTTCCCGCCGGGCGGGGCGGGGCTGCCGCGTGACGTAAGGCGCGGCGGACCAATGAGGTGCAGCCACGCCTGCCGCCGGCACCCGCGTGCCCGGAAGGGGCGGGGCGGCGGCGGTTGGCGGCCGGAGGGGCCGGACCGCTCCGCGCCTCAGCGGGCCCCGGTCCTCGGCGTCTGCTCGGCGGCAGGGTCCGCTCCCGCCTCGGCCCTTGGGGACGGACGCAGCGCGGCCTCCCGCGGCCGCCGTCAGAGACATGTCGCCCGCCATCGCGGCTAAGGAGGGCGGGCGGCAGCGCCGGCCCGGGAGCCACCACCACTGCCTGGACGTGAGGAGCGAGGTGCCGCCCGCCCTGGCGCTGTGCGGGGACGGGCTGCCGGGTGGCGAGGCCGAGGCGCTGCTGCCGCCGGAGCCGCGGTTGCGGGGGGCGCGGGGGTACCGGGCGGAGCTGGGCAGCATCCTGCTGCTGCTGGTGCTGTACGTGCTGCAGGGCATCCCGCTGGGGCTGGCGGGCAGCGTGCCCCTCATCCTGCAGAGCAAGAGCGCCAGCTACACCGACCAGGCCTTCTTCAGCTTCGTCTTCTGGCCCTTCAGCCTCAAGCTGCTCTGGGCCCCCTTGGTGGACGCCGTCTACCTGCGGGGCTTCGGCCGCCGCAAGTCCTGGCTGGTGCCCACGCAGTACGTCCTGGGGCTCTTCATGATCTACATGTCCACCCAGGTGGACATGCTGCTGGGCGACGGGGAGGGCCGGGGCCCCGACGTGGTGGCCCTCACTGTGACTTTCTTCCTCTTCGAGTTCCTGGCGGCGACGCAGGACATTGCGGTGGACGGCTGGGCCCTGACCATGTTGTCCAGGGAGAACGTGGGCTACGCCTCCACCTGCAACTCCGTGGGCCAGACGGCCGGCTACTTCCTGGGCAACGTCCTCTTCCTGGCCCTGGAGTCGGCCTCTTTCTGCAACAAGTACCTGCGGTTCCAGCCCCAGCCCCAAGGGATCGTGACCCTCTCAGGTACTGCGTGGGTTCGGCCGGCTGGCGTGGGGGTGCCTCTCTGAGCCTGGTCTAAAGCTCCGCTCGGAGCCAGCGGTGGTTTGGTGCCGTGAGACGAGCGGGTTTGGTTTGTCCCCTGCCCGTGGGAAAGCACAGCCTGCCGGGAGGCTGGCGGAGGCCACTGCTTCGTGTGCTGAACTTCCATGCTTCTCTGGGCTTGAGAGAGTGACAAACCTGCCTTGTCATTTTCTGGGCTGACCTAAGCACTTTGGGGAGAAAGGTTGGGGGTTTTTCCACCTGGCTTTATGAGGCTGGAATAGCCATTGTTTAAGAAAAACCCGAGCCGAAAGATTTGCCTCTTTTTAAGGAGGCTTTTTAAGAACAACTTCTGGGAGGAAGGAAAGGGAAATGATTTTTTTTTTTTTAAATTGACTCTTCCAAGATGGTGTTTGCTCGCAGAAGTAGGAATGACAAGTGTTCAGGGTTGACCACATAGCCAGTTTCTGAAGGAAGGCTTTATTTTAGTTAATTAAGGGATTTTGTTTTCTTTCTAATGAATTAAATGGAGTCTGGTAATCCACCATAGCTAGCTGTTCATACAGGGGTGGCTTCTGCTTGGTGTTTATGGGGCTGTTTGGGTGCTTCTCAGAAAGGTTACATGCGATGGTCGACCTTAGGCGCGCTACCTAGAGGATGCTTAAAATGCCATGTTTTGGTTGCAAGGTTGAGTTTCGTCAGCTCAGCTTGTGGGAGGAGGACAGGAAGAGCTGGCACCACTCCTGGCTGCAGTCTCCAACTGAGCATGGCCAGCAATGGAGGGTAAATTCTTACAGGTTTAGTTTCTCTTCCCCCTCTGATTGCTTTGCCTGGATCATCCAGGTGAAAAGATATGCTCAAAGTGAGGGGAATTGCTGTTCAAAGGATAGTTTTCACATCCTATCCTGTACCTATCTTACTGATAAATCCAGAGGTCAGTTTCTCAGACTGCAGTACTTATTTTGTCTGTGCAGCCATCCCCATTCTAATTAATTTTCTTCTTGATAACCCCGTGTCTGGTCTATATCTCGACAAGCACAGAGGAGCCCTCCAGGTAACCCTCCTGGTTTATCTGTTCCCTTTGTATTCCCTGCCTGCGTAGCTAGTCCATCAGTGCTGGTGTCTCTTCCCTCTCGCTGCAGCAGCAGCCTGACGTCTTCTACTGCTGATGCAACTTGCTAGTCACTGATGTAGTTAAGAGAGCTTGGTTTGTCTGTACTTCCCTCCACCGTCCAGGTTTTCTGTTGTTTTGTGGGTTTTCTCAGTGCTGTTTGTGTAAGTGGATTTGTCACTGTTACAAGAGTGCTGTCTTTGGGGGAAAAGAAAAAAAAAAAAAGATCCCCAAGCCCACCAACACAACCTGCTTAACTCATCCTGGAGCACTGACCTGGGTGGAGTAAGAAAAGCAAATGACTGACATTATAGTTGCGGGATATGGTTTTTTAGGTGGTAAAACTGTCTGCAAGAAATTTCTGTTCCCTTGCGCATGTGACTATGTCACGGTTTGCTGTGTCCACTTCTGAAGCAGCAGTACTGGAAATCAGCTCCCTGCAACCCGGCGAGCGGCTTCTGGTCCTAGCAGTGGTTGTCACGGGACTCGATGAGCCGGTTGGGGCAGCTGAAGCAGCAGAAAACTTTACAGTGTAAGAAGATGAACCGTTTTCCTCCAGTTCAGATGCCTGAACGCTTCGGTCGTAGGCTGAGTGAGTGCCAGTGCAAGGGAAGGGACAAGTCGAGGCTTCGTGAGCCCGAGTCGGCTTCGGGTTGTGAAGCAACAGCTTTAGTTCTGGTTAGCTTCGGGAATTCATACGAGCGAGTGTAAAACCATCCCTCGGAACAAATGCTGTGTTGTTCCAGGCTAAAGTTCTAGGGAAGAAAATGAGAACTACATTTCATTTGGCTTCTCATTCATGTAATTCTCAAGTTCTTTTGCTTGCAGCCCGTTAGTGCACTTTACTGTATTTGAAAAGTGTGCCTTATTTTTGCGTAAACCTCCTACAACCACAAAAACTCTTGGTTTTCTTTTTAGTCTGGACTATTAGATATGGGGTTTTTCCCCCCACTTTGCTTCATTGCTGGTCCAGCCATCGCATTGCTGTGCTGCAGCTGCCGGGGCCGGCCTGATCCTGACTATTCGTGCGATGATGCTCAGAGCTATTTCTATTCCCGTCCTCACACTGTAGCTCCCTCGCTGCGGTGATAACGCTCAGTGCTATTATTAGAGTACCACTCCTGTCTGGCTTTTGTAGGCAGTAGCTGTGAGTAGCCTGACTCCCTGAAAATGCATCTTTTACTTAAAAATATAGGTTCAGGGTACCTTTTTTTAGCAGAGGAGAAAGCAATCTGACAGCACTGGTTATGAGATCATCTTTACTCTAGAAGAGGGAAAAGTAGCTTGTGTGGAAGCAGCAGAAAATGACTCAAAATGCCTTTTTTTCTTTCGCACTGAGAATGGAGGGATATACATCCAGTAGTCTTTCCTTGTTTTCTTCCACGCTTGTTCTCTTCCTGTGCATAAGAAGCAGCTAATAATTGACTAAACCTTTGTACTGTCTTTGCCCTTTCACCAGCCCTGGCTTCTTAACACCGTGCGGTTTCTGGAGCTGCTCGTGACCTGGAAGATAAAAGGCCACTTCTCTCACCCTCTGCATGTTACTGAGCTATTTCTTGCCCCTTTCACAAAGGTTGAGGATAGAATTATCTTAGATTAATCCATTCACTAACTCAAAAAGTACTTGCTGTAAACTACGAGTGTGGTTTTACTATCGCTACCTGCTAACCTGCAATTCAGCCAATATTGTATCTGCTTAAAATAGACCACTTAAAAGATAGCAAGTGTAATTTCCACTTAGAACAGACATATTTGAGTGACTGCAGCTGTGTAAGAGCTCGCATCAGGCCATCTTTATACTCGTAAGTATAAATCTCTGTCTCCTCCGGATGGTAGGTAGATACTGCGTAGGGAGCGTAGAACTGAGGCACAGAATAGTTACGTGGCTACACAGTAAATCAGCTGGAGGGTTGTGGGTGACTTCTTCCCCATCTTCTAACTGTTAAATCTGGTTTTTCCTCCTTTATCAACTTTTAGTGGGTTTTTTTTACGCATAATCATTCAAAATGTTCATTTTTATTTCCGTTTCTCCTCCAGCACTCTCACTGGTACTAAGGGGCAGCGCCGCAGGGAAGTGTCCCGTTTTGCTGCTGCTCCTCTGGCTCTGCTCGCGAGCAAACGCCGGTTCTGGCGCGAGGGGCAGGGACGGGCAGTGTCAGCTACGGGGTGTAGCTATGCATTCCTGGTTTGCTTTTTTGTTGCTTGTTGTAAGGAGGGTCAGCGAGTAAAGTTTTTATGCAATATTTGATTGTTAGGTTTATATTTTTGTATTTCAGATACTCGGTGCATGTTAATGAAGTGCTGTCGATGGCTGCTAGAAGGACTTCTTTGCTATTTTTTTTTCCCTCTCTAGATTTCCTGTTTTTCTGGGGAGCTGTCTTTTTAATTACGACTACGCTGGTTGCACTTTTGAAGAAGGAAAATGAGGAACTAACGCCAACAAAAGAAGAAACAAAAGGCATCACTGATACCTACAGGCTGCTCTTCTCAATAATCAAGATGCCAGCAGTTCTCACTTTCTGTCTCTTGATTCTCACAGCAAAAGTGAGTAAATACATCCATGAATTGTTAGATGCTGACGACACCAGAGTCCGGAGGGTCGCTGAGTCCCTGTGATGTGACTTATTTCTTAGTTTTGCTGGTGGTTGTCATCAGAGTTCTGAATCGACCCCTGAAATCCAAACCCAATAGCATCATGCTAAGCAGGGCTGTACAACAAAGTGCTGGAGCTTCTGTAAGTGTTCACGCAAGCATTAAAGAGAAGTTTGATTGCAGTCTACTATTAATTGGTTTGCAGACATTTTTAAACAGGCTTTTTGTGTCGTCTGCAGTTAAAAGAACAGAAAATGTTTCTTTTAACCTAAATACTATCCCCAGAATCTGCAGCCCTGTACAGACCACATGGTTTCCATGGCTTCTTGTTGGCCGTGGTGGATACCAACAGCAATTCGGTCACAGGCCTGAATGTCACTGCCAGGTGTCACATTTAGATGTAAGGAGGAAGTTCTTTACCGTAAGGGTGGAGGAGCAGGGAGTTGCCCAGGGAGGTGGTCGAGGCCCCATCTCTGGAGACATTCAAGGTGGGGCTTGATGAGGCTCTGAGCACCCTGCTCTAGTTGAGGCTGCCCCTGCTCTCAGCAGGGGGGTTGGACCAGATGACCTCAAGGTCCCTTCCAACCCAGACATTTCTATGTCTACTTGGTGTAGTTCTGGCACTGATGAGCGTGCAAGTGTAGAACATGTCTGAGACCTTACTGGAAGTCAAATGGGCGACAGAAGTGATTTGTGCTCTATCCCATTTCTCAGTTTACTTAATACTGAGTAAACTGAGTTTCTAGCCAAACCATCCCTGCTTTCCTCAGTTTATTTTGTCTAACTTGAATTGCAGGTTGGATTTTCGGCAGCAGATGCTGTAACAGGACTCAAACTGGTGGAAGAGGGAGTCCCGAAAGAGCACTTGGCGCTGCTGGCAGTTCCAATGGTTCCTTTACAGATAATACTGCCTCTGATTATCAGCAAATACACAGCAGGCCCCCAGCCACTGAACACGTTTTACAAAGCTATGCCTTTCAGGTAAAAGCTCACAGGTCTCATTTTACGGTAGTATTTCCATTAGTCACTTGTGGATTCAGATCGAGTGAGGCATCCCTGTGTAACTCTCTAACTTCCAGATACGCAAACGTATGTCAGAATTCTCCCGGTAAGTTGAACTCTCTGCGCCTTGTGCCTTGAGGATGATTCAGGTGGTACCAGGTGTAAGAAAGCAGAACACGAGGTGGTTTTAAGATGCATATAAAATGGCATAAGAGCCTGGTCCGAGGCAGTGCCGATAGCTCCGTACTCATGAATCGCTGCGACAAGATCTGGGACTGCATCAGTAAAATTACACATGCTTCCCAGAGCGGCAGGACACACGGACGAGTCGCTTAGAATGGATGTGGACGTGTTGGACAGTTGCTTTCTATCAGTGAAGAACTACTTTAGTCGTGAATAAGTCTTTCTGATTCCTCCAGATTACTGCTCGGTCTGGAATTTGCGTTTTTGGTATGGTGGACTCCGAAAGTCAAACACGAAGGAGGAGGATTTCCTGTCTACTACTACATCGTAGTATTGCTGAGTTACGCCTTGCATCAGGTAACGCGCTGCGGTGGGAAGGGGGCAGGAGGGTGTTTCTGTCAGTCGGCGAGAGGATGATAGATGCTGTCACCTGCTTTTGTCCCAGCTTGGGCTAGAATTCCTCCAGGCCTGCCTGGTGTGCTCGGTGGCTGCTTTTACTTTGTTTTTACATTATTATTGCTCCCTCTTCCATGTGCTCCGTTGGACATCTTCTGTGGAGTTACTTTTAGTTGACCAGATCTGCTTTTGCTTCCCAGATTACTTTGAATTTTTTTTTTCCCCCTGAACCCAGAAGCTGAAATGCATGGTGAGGTTGGAGAAATCCCAGCCTTCTGACTGAGTTTCACAGGCACGATGATGAGTGTGCTGGTTGCACAAATCCATAAAGTTATGTCATCCTGCTCCTAGGGGAAATACTTTCTCGATTTTGGCGGAACACCATAATGGATCTGATCCAAAGGCCTGGAAAACAAATGCCTGATACAAACTGGGCTTGGGATCACAACTAAAACTCATGCAATGCCTTGAGAGGTGGTTTCTAAATGCTGAAGTTTTATTTTTAGAGGCTGTTTTAGCTGGCCTTACTATACTTCAGTTTGATAACCTGAGTCACTCCAGCGTGTGTGAGGCTGGGTCCATTTCAGGGTGACCCGAGACAAGTGGCCAGGCTGCTCCTTGTGGGCAGATTTCTCTCTCATGTGTTCTAAGGTGCTGGGATTATTTTCCAGTCAGTGTTTCTCACTTCAGGGAATCTCTTAGAACGGGTTTTTAGTTGGCATTGTCTGTAACTGGGGAGACCTTACTGTCCTGTGGATTTTCTTACCTCTCCTATAGATCACACTGTATAGTATGTACGTTGCAATAATGGCTTTCAACGCCAAAGTCAGCGATCCGCTGATCGGAGGGACCTACATGACGCTCCTGAATACTGTGTCGAACCTGGGAGGGAACTGGCCTTCCACCGTGGCACTCTGGCTCGTGGACCCGCTCACCGTGAAAGAGTGTGCGGGGGCCCAGGATCAGACCTGTGGAACTACAGCTGCTGCAGAAGTAAGTTTTGAAGGCTGTGAAGGCCTCTGTTCAATTATTTCTCGATGACATTGCTTCTCGTAGTGTTTTTTCACCTTTGAAAACCTTCACAGCACGCAGCTTATGCTTGAAAGCTCCCACCGATGGAGCTAATTTTCCTGTCTGATGGAACTGCCTGGCTTTATCTGCATGCTCCTAATAACTAACATCTTACCGAGGATCTGCAGTTGCAGAGTGGTTGTCCATTCCTTTCTGGGCTGGGGTGGCAGAGGCACTAGATTGGTGCCGTGTTCTCTACGGTGTTAGGAGGCTGTAGTTGGATTTTTGAGAGTCGGCGTCGCTGAGTTCAGGGCTGTGTGGCTCTCCCCCCAGTCCCTTTTGTTCCTTCTGTTTTTCTGGAGGCTTCCTTGCTGAGTACCTCAATACCTTCTCCCATGATGTTACTTTGCTCTCTGTGTTTGATCTTCGCTTTCCGCATGAAACCAAGCGGTGTGACTGGCTGCCTTCCCAGTTCTGGGGAGGCCTGAGGAAGAGAACAAAGAACATGCTGTGCTACTGTACACAGCTCAAACAACAGGATGCAAACCTGCCTGGGAAGCAAGGTTTGAAATCCACCTTCTCAGCAAATGAGAAGTTGCAGCGTGATGTTTGGAAGGGTAGAAATGTTTGGGGGGGGTTGCTGTGTTGGGGTTTTTTTTCTGTACTCAAGACTGAGATTTATTTCACTCTTGAATGCCAGGACTCTTTGGGATGTGGATGTTCTCTAAACCAACCAAGTGTTCCAGGAGTCAAATGTGACTTGTCTGAACTGGAGTTGCTGTTTTCACTGGCTGCAGAGGAGAAGCTGCTTCTGCAGCGTGTGCTTTTCCAGCCTGTCTCTTGCTGGCTTGCCACTAATTAAGTTCCCTGTGCCTGGGCCTCTACTGAATTTCAGTCCTTCCTCCTTCACCTCACTCCTCTGACCTTTTTTCACACCCTCCCAGTTGGTAACATTCCACCACCACTCCCTTCTTATTCCTAATCTCATTTTGACATGTCTCAGAGTAGTGAAATGCTGAACCTCAGCTCAGGGGGTCAGTTGTCCTTGGGATTATGGCAGTGTCAAAAGCTGAACAGTAGCAGAAACGGTCGTGTGCTGTACGTGTCATCTGGAAGTGATGGAGCGTCTGTCTGCCAGTTCTGCGGTTAAAAGCCATCCTGGGCATGCGTTGCTCTCAGAAATACGCGACATTTTATGCTGTCCATTTGCAGACTGGGTGTGGTGAGGTGCAAGGGTAGGATTTCTGAGGAAGCTGTTTGGATGGCTGGGGACGGAAACACTAAAACCCTTTCTTCACAGCTTAGGAGCAGTGATTGCAGCTCCAGGCCAGCACAGACAGCTGGACGGTTTCTGTTTTCCAGAGTCAGCCCCTTGGGCCAATGTGCTCCATTTCCCAAATGTCTTAGAACAGTTTTGTCACTTTTCACGCTGATGGTGAGCTCAAAAAGCCTCCCTTACTAACTCCATAAGAAACAAAGATAATTAGCGGTAACCAAAAGCAAGAGAAGACCCAGTGGATTATCCAGTGGCTCCTTTCTAAAAGTCTGTGTTCCTGTATCTCCCGGGAAATACTTAACGCATCAATTTCTGCTTCTCTGTTTCAGCTCTGCACAAAAGCTGGGGGTTCCTGTGTTACCACCTTGGACGGTTACTACGTGGAGTCCATCATCTGCGTCCTTCTGGGATTCGGCTGGTGGTTCCTGCTCGGGCCAAAGTTTAAAAAGCTGCAGGACGAAGGACAGCCTTCGTGGAAGTGCAAGAGGACCAACTGATGCCGTTCAAACAGTGGATGGACTAGCAAGGTCATTTTAGTTTTATTACAAAAGGCATATCCCATAATCAATTAACAGGAATATAGGTATTTTTAAATGCCCCATCCCTGAAAAACAAGGGGTGTCTGAGAGGGTGGTATGTTTGTATGTGATACCACCTGCACTCCTGGTAGGAAAACATAAGTTTGGAATAGTCATTAAAAACTGGCACTATGTACTACATACATATCCCCGAGCTCTCGCTTCAGCGTCGTGGCTGCCAGTGTAACCCACGGCTGAATTTCCATCTCCTGACTGTGGAAAGGCTAACTGTGCCATGTCTGTCTAAACAGCTACGTTCCAGCTCTTTGTTATCGAGCAGAAATGATCTGACGCAGTGAGTTGACCCGAGGAAGGATGTCAGAGGTGTTTTGACTCGTAGCCTGAGCGTGTTGGTTGTACTGTGGAATTCCTGCTGGGAAGAGAAACGTGAAATGTCGGTGGGCTTTGTTTCTTCTCGCTTTCTGAACTGTAACCACACCTCACAGGATGAAATGTTTCACAGATTCTTTTAAATGTATTTTCTGGCTTTTATAAGCTTTAAAGATTTATAAGAAAATATTTTTATAAACAAATTACATTCATTTAATTTATTTCTGCTGTCTCAAAGCATTTTGATTTAGATTCAAGATACTTTCTTGATGGAAAAAAAAAATAACTAACTTGCTCTAAGGTCGGACTTAAGAGTAACGCACAAGACTCCAAGCCCTAAGTCCTGGAGATGTTAACTGGATAGTGTAGCAGCTAGGGCCTCCAGAGCGGGGCTCGCAGGCCTGCGGAAGGCGGTTGGTGTTTTGAGGGAATGAATTGATAGCGTTGGTTCCTCTGTGTCACTAAAACTTGAACGTTCGATTTCAAAAGCAGTGGAGAAAAATTGTGACCGTTCCCAGCTCTGGGTAAGAAAAGATGATCAGTGCCTTTGAAAGAGATTTGGTGATGACAAACTTGCCAAACAAGCTAAATCCTGCGGTAGAGCTGCTACAGAAATTTCTTCCCGATGCTGTGTCGGGGAAACACTCCCGTTGCGTTCATCAGAAGTGACTTCCCTCCTGAGTGCCTTAGTGATGTACAGCAAGCGTACTGTACGCCTAGAGAGGGGGCACCGGGACGGTGGTGGCTGTATATGGTGCATCATTATTAAAAAGGAAAACTATTAAAAATACCTTTGAAAGGTACGTGATTTTCTTCTCCACTCTGTGTCTCTTGCTTTGTCAATATTTGAGGTGTTTGCGTCCTTGCTGCTCCAGACTCTGGAGGGGGTTGTGGATCTTTTGTTACTGCTTGTTTCAGGAAAAAAGTAAATCGCTACCAACATGTGACTGGCCGAAGGGGACGGGTGGGTGTGTACAAAGTGTCTGCAAGATGTGAGGAGTGAGAAGGTGTCCAGAAGGGGACAGTGTCACCAAGTGCTTCCTTGGGTGCTAAAGCCCGTGCCTCTGTCTCGTCCCCTCTCCCATCTCAGTGGGACCCTTCATGGTTGGTGGGAAGCCAAACCCTGTGCAGTAGATCTCCCCTGGCTGTGATCTGTGGTCCAGCCACAGACTGTTCTCACTGTTGGGTTTGAGCGCAGCAAAATCAGTCAAGCTAAATAAAATCCCAGTGTCTTTACTCCCCAGACTGCAAGTCTTCCGGTTCCACCTCTGTGTAAGCACAGGAAGGATGTAGGAATATCTCAGAGTTTCTAGCTGAAGGTGGATGCCTTTTTCAGTCGAAGCCAGATCATCTCTGCTGGATTAACCATGAGCGAGGCACTTTACAGAAACAATGGGCCTCTTTCTCTCGTCTATACCCAGAGAGTTGTTGGTTTGAACTTTTCTGACTCTCAGGAAAAAATTGTCAAGTGCAGAATGTGGGAAATTCAATTTGTGGGTGGTTTCGAGTTGGCGTTTACTTTTTGTTTTCTGTTTCTGAAGGTGCCAGGAAACCCGCTGTTAATGAAGGTGAGTTGAGGATTGCTTATGGAATCGTTTAGGTTAGAAAAGACCCTTAAGATCACCAAGCCCAAGCATTAACCTTACCAGTACATTAGATGACCTTGACAACATCCTAACTGAACAAACTCCCAGCCATCGGTAATACACGTGAAATGCCACCTGAATTAAATAACTGTCGCCCCTTTCAAAATGCAGAAGAGAATCTGAGGGATTAGGGTTTTGAATCTGTTGCTATTTTGCGTCAAGTCGGACTGATCAGTCGGTTAGATTAGTGAGTTAGTTATTAGCTGATTAGCAGGTTGCTGAAAAGAACAAACCAGCTTTTGGTCTTGCTACTCTCTTTTTTTTTTTTTCCTCTCAACCCTATTTAAAGTGAAATAACATTTATTTAATATGAGAATTATTTTAGATGTCAACATCTTTAACATGGAAAAAACCCCAACTTTTTAAAAAGACAAGAAGAATGAAGCAACTCGGCCTCTTCTTGAGAGTCTGTTACTAAGCTGGGAGCTGGAGAAGGTGACTGGTCCGAGGTGCTACTCAGGACCCTTCGGTTACGCCAGGGGCTCTGTGGTTGTACGTGGCCTGAGGAAGGGGGTGACATGTGCGTTATCTTTAGCAAAAGGGAAGCGGCAGAAACTGGATTTTTGTAGGTAAAGGGTTTGTCCCGGATTAAATTCCGGAGCAGGATCATTGTGAAGAGAGACAGGTCCCGGGGAGAGGGTTGAGGGGTCAGTGAGGCAGGACGTGGGGAGGAGAGATGAACAACCCTCCCCTTCGGTGCCCGGTCTTTCCCAAGACTTCCTTAAGAGGCAAGTGCTGGCACTCCAGAATTCAGTTCTGTCATCCCCGTGCCCAGAAAGAGGGTGCTTCAGGTCTGCCGAGCTGTGTAAACTGGGATGGTGCACCCGCTGCTGCCGTGCCCCGCGAGGACACGGCTGGGGATCCAGCGTGCGGGTCCCGAGCCCCCTGAG
>JAAGNO010018311.1:11679-37137 GCA_033439905.1 Ceryle rudis
TTTTGTGCACACCCTTTTTCTATACAGCAAAGCACTTTTCTCTTCTTGAGTCTTAATGAAATATTTAGATGATGTTTGTATTTTTCATTTTCCATTAAAATAATGTTATTAATTTTAAAAATAAATATGTACTATTAGATCTCCTCTTTTGATTACCCAGGTAAACAGGTAAGTGAAGTTTCAATGTACATTTGAAAGTGCTATCAGTATTATCACTAAAAACTTCCAAAAGGAAGTGCTACCCAGCATAGCAGTCCTCAATTACATTTACAAGTGTTTGCATTTCTGTTTTGTGCTTTTCTTGGCTCTGCAGCTTGCCGCAAGATTGGGACTTTGGGACACAAGTTTGTGTACTTGGCATCTGTCCAAGCAGGGTTTTCTAATATTTTAAATGATATTTTGAAGAGATTAAATTCATGCATACCTTTTGGTGTTGTGAAATGAGCAGTATCTATTTTTAACTATATTGTAAAAACAACACCCTTTTTAAATATAATGAAAATTATTTTTCAAAATTTGTTAGGATATATGTAGGCTTTAGATGCAAGTATAAGTAAAGTAAAGTTTGACATAAACATTTCATTTTTTCTAAAATAGGAAAGTTTGAAACTGTTACATATATGAAACTGCCTGTGAAGCAGAAAATGCCATTAACAAAATCTGTCCCGTACATCAAACGCATTGGTTTATAAGTGCATGTCAGTTCAGCTACAAAATGAGATTGGAAACTTCAGGCTTAGTAACTTCAAAGCTGTGGTTGACAAATCTTTATAAATGCAGCAAGCTGATTGAGCTCCAAACTCAGAAGTTTATGGAAACTATACATTCAAAAGCCCATTAACTTTGAATCAAAGAGTACTAAAGATCTGTTGACAATGTGGATCAAGGAACTTAAAACCACTTCTTATAAATTAATATCAGCCCTGTCCTGGACATCATAGGAAAACGAGGTGACAGGGATGTGTATTATAGTAGATCTTAATTTTTTTTTATGTAACCCTGCTGGGAACTATTCAACAATAATTAATCAAGTTCTTGGAATCCATTTCACTTGTGGAGAGCCTTGCATCCCTCCTACCTGGTTCTACATCACAATACCATGTTCCATCCTCTGCACAAGCCTTAAAGAAGAGGGGGAAGGTTATGTGCCTTCTCACATTACTAAATATTGTAAGTCCTAACCTTATAATTTTACAAGGGTCAATTTATAAAGTTACTCAGTCCACAGTATGACATCTAATTACTCACTGCAAAAATGTCTACTAGGATACTTCACAATTATTTCTATCACCAAGTCTATTCAAAAGAATGCTGGCACCAGAGAAAATTAGACAAGACAAAAGGAATCTGACTTTGGTTGGTCACAATTTCATGTAAAAAGGGTTAATTCTGAGGGCCTAGGCAAAGATTTTGTGCCTCAGATGTTGCAAGTAGAGGATTTGCTTGCAGTAGTGTGGAAAGCTGTAGAACTTGAATGATTTGCAACGCCAAATATCTTTTAAATTCTCCTCTCTCCCATCTAAAACAGAAGATAATCAGAAAATAAATGCAAAAAATCTTCCAAAACCTGCCCTTGGCAGTGCTAAAATATGTTTTTAAAAGAATTCAAAAGCCAGGAAACTCCTGAAGTAAAGATTGCTCCCAGAAGGAAATTTGATTCTAGTGAACACTTCTGGTATTTCCTATTTCTGTTTTCTATTCTTGTTTAGTTTTTATCCTTTAAAATTTGAAAAACCTGACCAAACAAAACCAAACAGCTATACAGAGGTGTTTTACAACATAGGTGGCCAACCTATCACCTACAGACCAAATGTAGCCTGCTGCATAGATTCGGTCAAGTGCATATTCCCTGATGCTTTCCTTTCCAGGATTGTCTCAAATGTCAACAAGAAATAAGTTGTGGGCTGTGGAAATTATTCTTATAATCTGCCCTTTTTTTGAAGAACCCCTTCTCCCATCAAAAGGCTCAGACACACAATTCTTGTATAATCAAAATCGCATTCCAGGTGATTAGAAACAAGACTTGTGGTACAATCTTGGGTGTCACCTGAGATTTGGTGACTTCACTGTAGATAAAAGACTGGACAATGTCAGCTGGAGAAAAAAATAACAAACGTAAATCAGTATGAACATAATGTATACAGCATAAGAACCTGTATCTGTAGAATTAGTCACGGTGGTTCACTGTATTTGAGTCAGAAGCTTAGAATTTTTTTCAATGTCATTACATAATTTAAAAGGTTAACAATGCAAAGTGTTTAAATATTAAACTGGGTCTTCAAAACTTGAATGATCAGTGGATTGCTTTACAAGGAGAAAACAGCAGGTTACTACACTAAAATTTGTCATCAGCAGTTAGTGTTTTGTTTAATGAGCTATTTTATTTTGTAAGTAGCCACAAGTTTTTGCTCCTTAAATATGTAATTTGACTTCACTAGATGGCCAGACAAGGGCTCTCACATCTGTGGGGCTCCTTCCCTACTTGCTCTTGCCACTTCCTTGGTTCTCTCTTGCTCTTGCTTGTTCTCTCAGTGGGTGCTCTCAATGCACTCTCACTCTGCACCACACCACTCTGCACGTCTTGCTCTCTCACTTGCCTCTCTACATTCTTTCAGATTCATATGTAAGATCTCTCTTATGTCTCTTTGTACTATTTTTAACAATGTTGTATACACCTGTTGTTTGCTATAAATATATATAACTTCTCTAAAACCATGTGTTTAATTTCAGACCCTGGCACTGTTGGACCGATTTAAATCAAAGTTAACTCAGGCAATTGAAGAAACTCCTGAAAATGAGGTTTCTGAATCTGAAGTAGATAATGATGAAGGATGGTGAGTCTTTTTGATTTTAGTTTCTGTGTTTACTGATGGAAGTCCTATTGCACTAACATAGTCTCACTTGTTAAACATAGGAGAAACACCAAATGTGGAGACAGCTTTTGCTGAAGAAGTCAACTAAAGTGCGCTGGTTTAGCGCACTTGAAAATAAGGCAGGAAAGTAGAAGACATTTTGCTTTGTGTAGTTGTAAGTCCTACTAAAATTCTGTGTTGGGGGTGATAATTATTTTAAAGATTGATGCATGAGATGAAGATGGACTGATAAACTCCTCTGAAGCGTAGGGTGACCCTAAGGAAGCAGGGTAGCACTGGAATTGATAAAGCACTACAGAAATTACGACCTCAAAACTTCCCAGTCAAGGAAGCAACTTGTACTATGGTGTCTCATGTTAATCTTCCATCCAAAGAACCCAACTTACATAGTAAAGTGATAAAAATCAACATGATTTGAAGGGCAATCCTGAAGACATAGACTGCAAGCTATTAGACTGTCATGAAACTACCTGCATTAAATAACTGGGGGAAAAAAATAGAAATAATGTTTTGTGAGGACATGTCATCCTTTTTTATAAGATGAGCAATATAACAGGTCAAATTAAAAGGCTGTCTCTGCTTACAATGTTATTCTTAGTTGTATGCATGAGCCATCACAGCGATAGCAAAACTACCATTGAAGTAGCAACAAAGTTTTTGGCAAGTGTTTTAAGGCAACCAATATTTCTGTATCTCAGATAACAATATTTCTCTGACTTAACATTATTAAGTGAAAATATGTCAGGTGTACCCTTATGATATTCCTAAAGGTTCCCTTCTTGGGAGAGGGAAACCAATAGGCTACCTACCTGCTGCAGTGTCTCCAAACCAGCAGCAGTAACTAGGCCTGAAGAAAATTGATTTACAATAAGGAGAAAGTCTAAAATGTACAAACATGTAACCCTTTTTGAATACAAAATAAATTATGTAACTAAATGTGATTAAAGCATCTTGCATCTGTTTTGAGAGGACTTGTACAAAACTGTAAGATAGCTATGTTACTGAAGTAATTTTTCTCAGATGAGAAGACAGCACTGGCAGGAAACAGACTGTCTAAATATCTTATTTTTTCTGTCATTCTACAATTGAAAAATATTTGCATAGTGGAGTGATAAACATAAAAAAAAAGACTATAAGGGAAGATAGTATATGGAAGGAAAAATGTTTTTTACATCAACTCATAATTTTTTTCCACGTTTGTAAATGAAATTCTTCAACTATCTGTAAGTTACACATCATCTTACAGTAAACTATGTTATAAAAATGTTTATTTGTTCTTATATATTGAATCAGAATATCTTAAGCCTATTTGAATTACACATTGCATAAAAAAAAAATTAAAATTACAAATCACAGGTAAATGAAAGGTAAGTTAAATGCAGATAGTAAGACCAGTTGTGTGTATAAGACCAGAATTTTAGATCACTCTTGGATTTTTTTCTTTCCTGTTTTTATCATATACATAATGAATCATTGCATGTATTGTAATTAGTATGATAAAGATGCACAGATTCTGAAACTTTACCTTTCAACTTCTTCCTTTTCACTGAATCAAGCTGAGACCTCACAAGGGCAATTCTGGGATTTGCAAAAAGCTTCAGACACATGTACTGGCAGAAAAAGTAATACTAGTAGTATAAAACTTAGTGTAGAATTACTGCATTTTATAAACCAGCATTTTTCATAAGTAGCATGTAATGAGTGCATTTATTTTTTGAATGGATTATGAGCTTTAGTGTAGTCTTCTTGCATCTTAATCATTATCTCAGCATTTTCATCACTGAAAGTGCACTTAAGTGTTACCAAGCAGGCCACTAAAAAAACTGGGATTCTTTCAAAAGAGCAATTCAAACATTTTGCTTTTCATTTTAGTGATCATATTCTTTATGTAAGAAATAAGCACTTCTCATAGCTTTAGAATCTAACCAAGCCCTCTTTGTCTCTGTCTGTCTGTCTCTCTCTCTCATTATTTATTTACTTATTGTACATAAGAAGAACAGAACATGGTATTTTCAAATATAGATGTTTCTGAAGTGCAAGTTTTCTTTCTACTTTTCTTGTTAATACCATTATCTAGAAATACAATCTTGCTTTCTTTGCTTATATTCTTTGGCTATTTTACCAGATAAACCAAAACACAAACATTTTGGCTTTGCATTGTTGTTTTCTCAACAACAGAGAAAAATAATTCCCTAAATCTTTCCCCTTTCAGGATAACTCGTATTACTAACCTGCAGTTATTTTAAGTTTTCTTTTGTCACGATCTATTTGATTCCTTCTTAAAACCACGTAGTCTTCTTTCATTAGGCCTTTTCCTATTTCAGGCACTTGAGGATGAGGAATATCATATATCCTAAGTTTTGTGTTCTTGGATTTCACTGATATTTTGAGATCCTTCTGAGCTACCCATGTATTTCTATGTTCTCTAATATGAAATAGACTATTTCAGTTGGAAGGGACCTACAGCAGTCATCTAGTCCAACTGCCTGACCATGTCAGGGCTGAACAAAAGTTAGATCATATTATTCATGGCATAGTCCAAGTGCATCTTGAATACTGACAGTCTTGGGGCATCAACTACCGCTCTAGGAAGCCTGTTCCAGTGTTTGACCATCCTATCGGTAAAGAAAATCTTCTTAATATCCAGTCTAAACTTCCCATGTTCATCCTAAATGTCCCTTATGTAGACTTTCTGTGAACCTGAAAGACTGGTCTTCAGGGGTGATATTTTGTCACAATAATATGACCAGTCTTTCAAAATAGAGTCCAGTCGCTATCTTTCCTACTCCTTTCTGAGTAACTACTGACATCTAATTGCCAATAATTCTTTTCTCCGTAAGTAATTTATACCAAAGGCAGAAGAGTGCTGCAATTACAGTTTATGAAGTTGTATTTTTGTTCAGAAATAATATTTCATTCAGAATTTCACTCAAGTGAAGACTTAGAATAATATAAAACTACATAATATGCTAATAATTAGCATCATATTAGTTTTTGCAGAAAGTAAATGTGCTTTACGGATATGTGAGACAGTCTATTTTCAGAGAATTTACTTAGAAGCTAAATAATATAAATTGTACATTTCACACAAATTGACTATAAGCACATACAACATTAACAAAACAATGAAGCCTTCTAAAGGCTATTAATGATTGTTAGAATTGCTTGAAAAGTTAAATTTTATATTTTGGGATAAAAGTTTATCATTTCAGTGTCTTTGTTGAATTGGAATATTTGAGATAACTATAGTGACTTTACATTTTAAAATTCTTTTTTAATTGCAATTTACTCCTTGAAGACAATAAGTCTACTGTATTTAATTTTTATTAAATATACTTAGTGTATGCCATATGCATATAAGATAAGCACAAATTATGTGATTCCTCCAGGCCAATTTGTAAGTCATGGTTACTGTTTTTATGGGAAATGAAAGCCTGCTAGTATGCTTTACTTTACTGTCAGGGTGTGTTATCTGAGGTAAAATGATTGCCTCTAAGACATTTTTATGTGTCCACATGAGTGGCCACACATTGAGGTATAATTTTCATTTTCTGTCAAAATAGAAACCATTACCAATTTGTTATGTTTTCTTTTATTTGGCAAACTTCTCTCTGCATATTTGGCTAAGCTGCTGTATTGGCATGGAACATAGCAGACGTTTGGGCACTTTTCATCAGCATTCTACTTCTTATGCATGAAAAAAAGAAGAAATATGACTCTATTGTAAACAGTATGTATGGTGTTTGATAATTATTACCAGATTTTACTGTCTAAGAAGGCATCTGAGGAAGTGTTGTGAAGAGAGCTAAAGAGAAATGCACAATACTGAGTTTTAGCATGAAATACCAGAATCTTCACTGAAACATTCTACTGCTTTGTGAGAATGATTATATATATCTGTCTGCAGCAATTAAAATCCAATTTCCCCTACAGAATTCAAAAATATCAAAATAAACATGGTACATACTGCCAGAAAGGGTACTCATAACAATGAAAATGTGTGCAAATAAGTAGACAGAAACATTTTTACAGCATCTGAGTACCTCAGGAAGATATGCGGGATTGTAGTTCTTCCAGGTGCAACATTATTTTCCTTGTGGTTCCATATTGAGAACTATTGCTTATGCTTTTCTTTTAATGATTTGTCAGATGTCTTCAGTACTATCTGATCAGTAGTTCTTCTTTATTTGCTTACAGTCCAACTACAAACGAGTCAGATGCATGACTTTATTATTTTCCAGAATGGTTATACAGAGTGCAGCAGAGGTAGGTAGAGATGATCTAGCAGAACGCAGGTGCTCATTTTGGGCATAAGTCTTACCTAAGAAGACATTTCTCCAAAATGTATATTAGATCCATCACAGCAGCAGGGAAATGTCATCTGCTTAGAGACTAAGAGTATGAAACCCAGATATGTCACAGAAGATGACCTATCTGAAATAATTAATCTACTTGGTACTTTCCATCTGTATTGCTGGATAAGCCTGACTTTGAAAGTAGAATCACTGCACAGGCTACATTTCATCCATAACTCTGCTGCTTCTAATCTTCTCTAGGGCTTGGACTGCTGTATACATATAGCTGCATGCATGTGACACCCAGCCAGGTTGTGGTGACACTTCAAGGTTCTGGTTATAATATCAAATAGTTAGAGCTGTAGTAAACCCCAGATATCAGTCCAGAAAGTGTTATGGCAACTGCAGATGATGAAACTGGTGATACAGATCCTGTCAACACAACCTGAAATACTTTCCACGGAGAACCTAGCTATAGGAGATAAAATTTCAGGTGCAGTCAAAGATATTCAAAATTGATTGCTTTAGTTAATCTGTGCAAAATATTCCTTTTCAAATAGGATGAGTGATACTCAGTACTCTGAAACACTACCCCATCAAGTAATTCTGAAAGTTTTGAGTGGTTCATCTCTCTAGATACAATGCTCAGCTACGTCTTTGTTAGTGTTGAGTGGAAGGATCAGTTTATTTGTCATTGTTTCTTTCATGCCTGGTTTCTAATCCTTCTAAGCCACAAATCTATTCCTACTGAATGATTGCATAACCTCACTCTGTGCTGTACCCATGCTGTTGATTACTCTTACTGAATTTCATCCAGTGTACCTTCTGAATCATATCTTATTTTTCACACTATGACTCCTGTTTGCCAAAATCACATTAATTCTAAATACTCCAATAAAATTTTAAAACACTTCTTCACATTATACCTACATTCTGTATTATTATTCATTGAAGTTAAAAGTGAAAGTGAACTAAAGAATCTTTTTAACAACATTAAATTATGGTTCTCTACTCTTAAAAAGAAAGCTCTCCAGCTGTATTTTTATCAGCCTTACATCCTTATGAAACATAAGAAATATATAGCTACACTTTTTCAAATGGCATATTGTGGAAGGAACAGATTCTACACTTTGAAAATCCACCTGACACATTCTTAACCAAAATTCTGGACTGTCTTCTACTCTTCCCTCTCTGATCTTTGAAAACAAGCAGAGGCTTACTGAAACTGCTAGATTTATTGACATACTGAAGAATTTATTTTCCTATAAGAAATTTTATAATACCACCAATTTTTGATCTGATGGAATTTCCTGAAGAAAAGAACCCACCATTTTCCTTCTTCAAAGCTCACTTGGTTGCCAAGTTAACTTACCATATTTCTGTGAAGTGTCTCCATTGTTTGTGCATTCACACAGATAAAATGCACAAGAAGGTTTATGAACTAACTCTGGTATCCTTCCTGAAAGCTTAATTGTCATGATCATGTAACCCATAACTCAGAAGGAGTAGCACTCCATACCACTGAAAAAGCAAATATGTTGCACACTAATCCAATCAAGTTTACAGTACCTTATAAAACCTAGAAGACACAGGTTAGCAAATCATGGTGATTTTTTTTCATGGATTGCTCGAACAGGAATGCCCATCCATCCACTTCTAAACTAAGTTCTTAGGTGAAGTACATGCTAGCTAATAGGCAGCAAAGACCAGAAGAGCACCAGAAGGTATTGGTATATGAACATTTATGTTGACACAGTATTCTGTTCTTGCTTGAAAACTGTTTCCATGGTGGTAATCTGAGTCCTGGAAGTATGGTTTAGCATTACTCTGCCTTCTTCAGTTTGACATTGATGGAAGATTCCCAGTTCATCCTGCTGGGACATTCCATATTCACTGTAGAAATGGGAACATCTGAAAGCTGGTCCTTACCAGACGAATATAATTAAGTGAAGTGCGTTTAGATTATTGGTGTCACTAGGGAAGCAGCTAAAGTTTGTATCATTCTCAGTAGAGGAGTTTCATCTATTATTAATTCCACAATCCACAATAAGGGCAACAAATAGTATCTCAGTTGATTTTAGAGTTTGTGTTACAGTGAAGCCCAGTAATTTTTCCTTCATTCTGCACCCAGCTGTAAGTTTAGGATTTCTTCTTCTGGATCTTGTCACTGGCCTCTATCTGCTCTCAGTAATGCACTCTACAGCCATTTAGAATTTGACTACATAGTTCATTTAATTAATAGCATGTGATTGCCAGTGCTTCATAACCGAATCACTGCAGTGGTTTTGGGATGAATTGTAAGATGTTGGATGTGAACTACAAATTTCTTTAATCTTTAAAATTTAGACATCAACTTTTTCCTTCCCCAGGGAACGCTGTCATAGCTGTAACTAGGTGACAAATTTAAATGAGATGATCACTTAAGTATTTTTGGGAGGATGTCTAGACACTGAAACTTACTCTTTCTTTTTATAATAACATAAATCCATTCAGCTTTCAGATATACTCTGGGACAAGAAGTAAAATGGGAATTTGGAATGAGATGATGATTTTTCACAAGGTGTTTCAGATTAAAATTCTTATGGTTAGTTACCTTTCTTGAGTCTGAGCTATTCTAAATGTTGGTTAAATTTGGGGATAGGAAAAATAGGCATTTTTTTAAATCAAAGTAAGTCAATGCCTGAAAACACCTTTCAGTCTTTACAGTCAAAAGGTTCTTGTGAAAATTATGTGAGATTAAAGGTCTTCCATCTTAAACAAAAAGGTATTTCAGATCTTGTTAATAGGTTGTTTTGTGTGCATGTTCTGTAATTACTAATGTTGGTGTGACTCTGGTCATCTTATATTTGTGACAAACATCATTTAAGATGACAAGAATTAAAAATAATTCAAATGGAAATTTAGTGGCATTGTTCACTTCATTAGACTTTAAGATCTTCTGGCTCTGAGAAGGCTTTAAAAAATATCTTCTTCATGGTTACAAAATATCTTTTGATTTCACAGTGATGCTTTTAGATCTGATCACTTGATTATAGAAAAAAATTAAAGGAAATGGTTTTATTGATTTATTGCTTCTGTGGACAAAAACTTCATAAGTTTAGTGCTAACCATTTAAAGTGCAACCTGGTTTATATATGTCAGATTCTGTAATCTGTTCCCAATTACGAATTTTGCAAAACATCACACTGAGGCCAGTAAATATTGTGACAACATTGGATGCCAATGCTAAGACCTTTCTGCTAGGCCATTCATTGCAATTTGACTGTATAATATTTTATTAAGGTTGTAAAGACGGTTATATTTTACTGCAAAACAAACAAAACCTCATTGTATTCAATGAAGGTGTTCTCTATCCAGCGTCAGTAGTTATGTCCTTTATCTTCTTTAAAAAAGTTTTTGTTGATAATACAAAGAGAACTTCTCTCGGAATATTTAGCCTTGGTTTCAGTGAGAAATCCAGTGCAATTAAGAATGGGAATACACAATATTTAATTTATTTTGTGTGCTCGCAGTAGAAGGTTTAGTGGCTGGGAGAGAGTTTCAGATCTATAAAAAAGTATCAAGGCAACACCTTTCCAATATATGTTGCAGAAAGTAGGCTATAATTGGTTTGGGTTTGGTTATTTTTAAAAAACAGCTTCAGAATGAGGTAAATGTTGAAGTTAGACAGACTTCTTTTATATGGCAAGATTTCATTTTTAGTAAGAAAGAAATTAGGATGAACACTGTTAGTTTATGCTCCATATAAACTTGGTAATGTCCTCCACGTTTTATTTCCAGAATTTCCTATTTAATACAGCATCTACTGGTAAACTTTGAATAGTGAAAATCTTCTGGATAAACACATAAAAATATTGGTTATATTTCTTTCATAAACCTACCGTAAGAAACATTTTCTAAAATGCAGTCTCTTTCTTTGGTATAATACCTCAGACTGAGGATTATGAAATATGGCTTCCTCAAAAATAACACCAGTCTCTGCAAATTCAGTTGTAGAAGCTTTACTGTGACAAACACAGTAAGCTCCTGAAAACTAAGCAGCAGTCTTTTTCATGTGCTGATGCTAACTTGGGGAATGAAAGAAAAAGTGCTGCTGTAATTTATGCCAGTGAGGCAAAAAGATGGATTAAAGCCATGTTTGCTCCCCTCCTCCCATCCAGACATGAGCCAACGTTTCTCCACTAGTCTGGAAAAACTGGCTCTATATTCGGTCTCTCCTGCTAAGGCCATTGATTTACTCAACTACATTTTTTAAAAGTTGACAAAATACTTACTTGATTGTTACAAAGGATAAATGAATGCCAGAGGTCTGTATTAGAAACACATTGGAAATAGGGATTTCTTTTCTGTTTGGGGGGAAAAAAAAAAAAAGTTTGTTTGGGTTTTAGTATTGCCACTAACATTTAAAGGAATGAAAAAAAAAAAAAAACCTTCTGCTGTACATCTTTTTTTTCTCCAATCTTCTCTCCACCATCACCCCTCTACTTCTAGAATATGGTCAAACCTTGATATGTCAGTGGTAGCTGCTAGCCCACTGCTTCAGTCAGTAATTGTGTATTAATAAATTGTTCTTCTGATGAAGTGGTATATTTATTGCTTCTAGCTGTTCAGTGTGTCTGAGAAACTCAGAGCATTTGGTTGGGTTTTTTGTTTGTTTATTTTTGTTTATTCCTCCATGTCTAATTTTATTTGGAGTAGGCATCTGGGCCTGGAATCTACTACTGTTTGAGTTAAATTCAGAGACGACCCATGATTTGCTCAAGGGATATCTAGTATTACATTCACTGTCTGGAAATCTTACATTTTATTTATTGCCAGCAAGCCTTGTGAAGAATGAAGAAGTCTTTTAAATCTTTAATAGCCTAGCTTAAGCTTCCTGTATAGTTAAACACCTTTTCAAGCACCCCAACTTCATCTCATTGAAACAGTAAGGATATAGACATACTCAGAATGGGGAGAGGGAGGGAGAAAAAAGAAGGAAGGGTGTCCAGAGAATGTTGAATTATATGAAAATCCAAGTATTTTTGTGATAGAAATTCCCGCCTCGCCTTCCCCTCACTCCAACTCTATGCCTCTGTTAACCTGGGGAGGTGATTCACTGACTTCTAGAGTGTCAGATATTGTACAAACTATTGCCAGAGACAGGATGATAGACTGGACGGATCATTGGTCTATTCTGGTATGGTGGTTCCCATGTCCCTATACTAAATGCTGTGTAAAGATTTTCTACACTGGTACACTGCCTGGAACAACATCTGGAATTAGCATTACAGTCTTCCATACCCGTCTACCAGCAGCAGTTGTCTATTTAAAGCATGCAGCTTCTTTCATGAAACTACTTAACATTTTTTTTAAGGAGACAAGGGTATAGTGTAAATCTACTCTATATGAATTGTTACTGAACAGATGTGATATCAGAATAGCTTTTTTTTCTAGAAAAATATTTATTGCTTACAATCTTAAGTCATCATAGTTTTACATATTTTTAATTCTGATATTATGAGAATTAATCACATTTTTCCCCAGTGCTTTAATTATTTTTTTTAACTGGATAAGCTTTTTCAGAGTTAAGTTGAATTTTCTTTTCTCTTGGGATGTTACTTACAACTAAATCTGTCAAGATTAAAAGAAAAAATCTTAGTGCTATCTTAGCAGTGGAAGTTTAACAGTAGATCTGTTAAAGAGAGAAACTTGGATTACAGGACTCTTTTGTGTGAAAAGAGAGATGATACGTTATCTCTTAAACTAAAAGAAAAACAAAGCTGAATGCTGAGATAGGGCAGACAAAAACCAGGGAACTTGCCCGCAAGAATCATGTTGCACAGCACAGTTGGTGATGCAGGTTTCTTTAGAGACATAAACATATTCCCTCTCTCCTGTTGCATTGTGTTTACAAAATTATTCATAAACCTCTTGTACACTCTTGCATAAGAAATGGTGATGGCAGCCTGAGCCAAGAGGATTGTTTTGGTTGTAGCAGTTTTCAATCCTGAAAAAAGGTGGAAACAAGATTAAATGTTATTGATGTATTTCCTCCTTCAAGATTCCCATTGTTTTATGGTTTCAGTGTTCTTACTGTCTTGTTCATACTCTTGTTCTCTTGCCTTTATTCAGAATTTTTTCTTTTTTCAATTGTCATTTGACATTTTTCTTCATTTTATTTACATGTTGGTCAGTCTCTGGTTTTGTTTCTCATTCCTACCTTTTTTTTTTAGTCTTTACCTTTCTCAATTGATTTTTTTCTTTTCGGTCTCTCAGCTGTTTCTCAATGTTTCTCAACTGTCTTTCCTCTTCCTGTGCCACCCGCTATTCTGCTGGAAGTGAAAAAAGTGCCAGTGAGTTCATTCTTCCAGAACACCCAAAATGAGAGATCTCATTTGCTTTGATCTGTGGATTCACTCATCTGTTTTGTTATCTGTTCATATGAGCTACATTTCTGTTCACAATTTATGTATCTTGAGGCTGATGGGAGAAATTGTTATAATGTTTCCTATCTTAATGCTTATAGTTTAACATACACATTTACAATATATGAGGAAAATGTTAGTGGCAAATAGAGCAGAATTTAAGGAAAGCAGTAGTGCTTGAGTACCTCTATTATTTTTCTTTTAAATATATGGTGCCTTGGTGATAGTTGAGGAAAGTAGATACCATGTTGCTTGCAAGCGATGTTGAAGTTGGGAAACAAATAGTAATACTAGTAGTTATGGTCCGTATAGAGAGATCAGCCTGTACAGTGCAAGAAGCAGCACTGAATTTCTTGACACACAGACTTACTTCTGCTTTGTTCATTTTAAGCATCGTGTTGGAGAGAACCATCAACTTTTATGAAAAGTATTAATTCTTTGCAAGATTCTGATATTGTAAATTCTATAGCAGTGTGGTTAGTTGCTTAATTCATTTTGTCTTCATAGAAGCAATATGTAATTATTGCCACTGTTTTGAGCACCAGTTTGGATATACTGTCTGTAAGCAGTGCATTTTTTGTAACATACAGTTCTGCATCTGGAAAATGAAAAGATGTGTGTAACTCTTTCATGTTGCCTACTGAATCACAGAAACAAAGGGTATGCCACAAGCTGCTGTGACTTAAGTAGGCACCTCCTAATGAATCCTGGTTAAAACTGCCTAAGAAGTTACTGCACCTGCCAGAAGCTACTACCCTCACAACAGAGTTCGCAGAACATAACTTTTGTCCACACCTGTTGATGATGTACTGCATAGCTCAGCTATTTAAAATGTTGATTTAGGTGACTGCAAATTAACGTCCCAGGCTTTCCACTGAAGTGGCAGAGCCACCACAGGGCATGCTATGTATAGTCAATTTTGCAAGGAGGTTTGAATGGGCAGCAGGTGAGCTGGTAACAGCCAATAGCTGTGTCAGTTTGACAGGCGAGTGTGGAATTAAGCAATGCAGCTTTGGACTTCCATTCCCTTAGTGTAAAAATCGCTAATGTGTGCAGAGCATTTGTACATGGGCATCAGAGCTTCATCACTAGTGCAAAAGTATAGTGCTTTCTTCCTCTTGCTGAGATTCAAAATGATTCAGTTCACTGACTGCTGCTTTGGTTTCTCCCAAAGGGCATGTCTGGAAAGGCCAGAGCTGTTGTGATACCAGACTTGTGTTTATGCTGCACTTAACATTACTGCTACCTGTCAGCACCTGGCATATGGTTTAGATCCAGTGCACGGCTCACACAAAATGAGAGGGATTACTGTATATCAGATCTTTCTTACAAGTACGATCTCACTAGAATAGTTCACAAGAACATGATCTGTCTCCTGAATAAACTGGTTGAGTCTGCCTGGAGAGCACTGTGTAGCTGGGGTTTGTTCTTTGGTGAATAGTTGGCAAATATGGTGTTGCCTATGCTAGACTATTGGACACACAGCTTAATCGTACTTTAATAGTTCTTGAATGCTTTTTGGTGTTTCTTTTAAGCTTCAGTTGCAGCCAACATTCTCCCATTTGTTACCTCTTAGAAAGTAATCAAACTGATCACCAAGGTAACATATTAGTTACCACAGTTTAGGGACATATAGGAGCTGCTCTGCTAGTTACTTGTAAAGAAGCAGCCTTCTTTGCTGACTGTTGCAAAAATAGTTATCTGAGAATATCACTGGGCCGGGAGACTGTCCACATACCTTTGAAATCCCATGCTGCCTCTGAAACTGTCTAAATGAATTCAGGTATTTCAGTTTAATGTTTCAAGACATTTCATTTTTTGGAGTTCAGAAAAGAGCCAAGTACCAAACGTCCTTTAGTAACACTGAAAGAAAGAATTTTAGTACAGCAGAACATCTGCTCCCCCATTACATGGGGTGGGACAATGGTTAAACTGTAGGATGCTGTCATCTGGCTGGGGTAAAAACCCTCTCAAGCAATAAATCCTTACTAAGATAGCCAATTCTGATTTGCAGCACTATCTTCATAGAAGAGGTTAGGAAAATAATTTTGTGGTTACTTTTTCTTCTGAAGAAAGACTTTGTACACCTATCTACTTTAAACCCAGTTTTGGCAAGCTATTTTTTAAAAACTAATTTTGAGGAAAAAAAAAAAACCTAAGTTGCAAAATGTTTTTATTCTTTTGAGTTTTGCATAGGAAAACTGACAACCTTACATCCTTTAAATTTTCAAGAAAAAGTGTGGTTTAAGTCGTACATCTCACTATTTAAAGTGAACTGTCAAACAAGTGGTGACAAGCACAATTTAGTATGTTCCTACCAAAAGACCAAAGATGAAGAGATTAAAATGAGAGCTTTCAGCAGAACCATGACTGGGAAGCCGGCTCCGCACTGAACCCGGGAGCGAGCTATAAACCAAACAAGGAAAAGTCTCATGCAACCTGTATTTGTGGAATTGAAGCCCTAACTCTGCACTTGGAAAATTATGCAAAGTGCAAACTTCTGTTGGAGAGACTTGAGTAAGATTATTGTAAATTCAGATATTTCATATAGAAATAATTACTATTTCCTATGTTCTTTAAAAAAAAAAAAATCATTTTAATTGCTTTTGGAAAATAGTATTACATAGATGCAAAACAATTCTACCTGTGAAGATGTGTGACTTGAAAAAAATAAGCTTAAGTTCACATCAGGAAAGTATTTTTTAAAATCTCCACCGCAGTTTGTATTTATTTTGCTATACCTATGAAATGCTGCATCTGAAATTGATTCTAGGAATATCAGAAAGTTTCCTAATATTGGCTTATATTTAATCACAGCTGGGAATACCTCAGTGGAAAGCTATGAAGAGAAGTCAGAGACTATGACTTCTTTCAGCTCTTGGAGAGAAACAAACATTGCTCAGTCTAAATCTACGGCATCTAATTTGTAAAGTACTTGGGATGGCAGAATTAGAGGTGTATTTATTTTTATTTCCTCTTAGTTGTATCCTGCAAGCATGCTGTGGCATTCTTTGAGAACCTGAGTTGATGAAATGGCTGACTGTGGCTACACTTCTACATACACTCATGCAACACACTCCAAAACCACTCACCAAGGATTGACTCCATCTCTTTAGACCTATATTTTAATTCAGACTAAGATAGTGTGATTTGGTATGTGTTCTTAAAAAAAAATAGTCATGCTCATCTTTAATAAGTTGAGAAGAATATGACAAATGCAGAAAGCATGTTAACTAAAAAAAAATTACTTCAGTCCCTCCACTGTGAGACAATGTTTTTATAATTAAACTACAAATACTCAATCATGAATCACTCTGATGGTACATTATGTTATTCTGGCTTGTAGATATGACTAAGTAATTTTTGCTCTTAGGAGTGTCTACAGAGTTATAAACTACTGAAATTTTATACACTGGAAACTACTTTCCATAGGACAAGGTGATACACTGGCATACTGATAATGCTGTACAATAAGAGATTTATGAAACCCACATGCCAAGAAACAATTGTGATTAAAAGCCTCAGTTTTTGTTTTTAAGATTTTTCTGAAGCATTTAAATGGATCCCATATAGTCTATAGTTTGAATTTTGTCTGTTTTCCTTAATAGTACTGTATTGCAATCTACAATAACTGACCTGGTTTTCCCTTTCTCCCTTTATGTATGAAGATTTGCACTAGAGCTCTTTGAAAACGTGTTTAATTCAGGATATTCTACATATTGCAAGAGACTGATAAAGCAGTATTTAATTGGCCACAATATTTTCATTCTGATACTGACTTGTTTTTCCTGTTCTTTTTCCAACACAAAGACTAAACAAAGACATCTAATGCTACAAACATTTGTGTGCTTAGACTTAGTTAAGTATAGTTCTTTTTAAGTTGTCCCATCGAAGTGAGACATTTTTGCAATGTATTAATACAGGATTCAAGTGTAAGTGGTGGTTTTGACTAGGTATGCTTGTTTGCACTGAAAAATATTTTAATTCTATTTTGAGGTATTTTTTAATTGAACATATAAACTCCCTTGCTTGTTCTCCTAGTTCACAAATAGCAGCTTTACTGTGATTATGTATTCAAAAATCTTAGTATCTTGTCAGGAAATATCAATAGATTTACAATGGGTCAGTCTGTAAGCATCTTTGGTTTGCTTTTCTTCTCTATTGATCCCACCTCGCTTTCTTTAAGTGGTATAATTTGGTTAAGGTTTTGTTTCTCCAAGCTAAAACTCAGAGTTTTCTGACAGCTTATGTATCAATTCTCACCTTAGTGACACCTGCTAATAAGACCATAGTTGATAAACGGCAGGCTTTCCTGACACTGACTAAAGCTAACACTCTACTTTGGACTCCAGGTTATCTTAGAATGGTTTGGTTTGGAAGGAACATTTAAAGGTCATCTAGTGATACTGGGAGTTACCCCAGTCCAGGTGCAGTTGGCCTTGTTCAACTTGCTGAGGTTCACATGGGCCCACTTCTCAAACTTGTGGTGCTATTTGTAGATTACTGGGGATTTGCTGAAATGGGGAAATAGCTTGGGGGCAGGCGGGCAGGAGAGGAGGGGGCGAAGGAGGTTGAATTCTTCACCAACAGTAGAATAAACATTGGATTGAACAAAACATTGGATTGAACAAAGTATTGGTTTAGTCTGGTATTCAAAGAATATAAAAACATGATCTGAACCAAGGTGGAACAGGAGGATGTGAAGCATTCCCATTTTGATCATCTGAGTACCTACTTCAGGTGTTTTCCATGCAAACTCTTCTCCCTTTTGTAAAACCCTAACAGTGAAAGGAAGTCCAAAGAGACTAATAGGAAAACTTGAGAAACACTCCCTCTTAGGGAGAAAATTTTTCAGTACCTTCGAGAAACTGTTAAATAGAAAGAAACAAGAAAAGATTGCTAAGTATGTGAAATAAAATCCATGAGAGAAAACTTTATCTGTATTTTTCAAAATGGGTCTTCTCAAAAGTTGTTACCCTACAATATTAAGGTGTACTAAGAAAGAAAAAGAAAAACAAAAATATACACAAAAATAAGCTGCAGTGCTAAAATTTTGCAGTGCATATCATAAATAGAAATTATAACTTTCCATTCTTTCAGTGAGTCTGAGCTATGTTTTATTTTATTTTCCTAGGATGTCACATGTACTTCAATTTGAAGATCGAAGCAGAAAGGTGAAAGATGCAAGCATGCAGGATGAAGACACTTTTGAGATATATGATCCACGGAATCCTGTAACTAAAAGGAGAAGAGAAGAAAGCAAGAAGATAATGAGAGAAAAAAAGGAAAGGAGATAAAAAGAATGTAAAGTTAGACAGAGCTGCCTTGAAAATTTACTGCAATAAAGCACTGGCTCTTTTGTAAGCTGTAGTTCCTAAACATATCACTGGACCAGTGTTAAAAGGAATCTCTCAAGAACCTGTTTTGCAGTTTTGAAGCAAAGCTATTGTTTGTTTCTTAAGTTGTGCAGTCAAGTGCTCTGAGTGCATTCATTATCCAAAACTCTCTAAAGGTTTTTAGGATTATGTATTTAATAAAACAGCTGCATTGACTTTTGTCTGTATTTTAGTTGCAATAGTCACCATCATTGTTTAATCAACATATGGTAATCAAAAAGTTGTCAACATCACGAAGTAGAATTTTTTAAGTAAGGGTGAAATTAGAAGGTAGAAGCCCCATCAGCAGGATTTCAACATTTTCTGGAAGTGTGATTTCAATAATTTTTATTATTTTTTGAAAAGACATACAAACATTACAGCCGGAAATGCTGCCTGCCTGAACCACACTGTCACAGAATTAAGATTATAAACTTGCAGAACTTCTTAATATAGTCCCAGCTTTCTTGAAACAAAGACGTTTAGTTTGGGAATTTGATTATTTTGAATTTGATATTTTTTAAATACCTATTCCAATACAGGGCTCAGGTTGGGAAGCTGGGGATAATACACTATTTAAGGAGTTTTATTTCACTGACTGTACCACATGAACAAAAAAATAATCTGAATGTGCTATCTTTGCTTAAACTTTTGCAATACCTGAAACATTCCTTTAGTAGAATTTTCACTGTAAAGTAGCTGGTAGTGAAGATTGGTTTGTTAATTATTTCAGTACAGAAATGAAAATGCAATGTGATCAGTCTCATTAAATATGTAATGCTGGTTTTACCAATTATTTTACCACGCAAAAATGAACAGCTCAAGTTTCCATTTTATACCAGGTTTTCCCTCCCACCAAGGTGCTAATATTTTTAAAGAAAAATGGGAGTTTGCTGTGCTCCTTCCTTACAGCATTTCTGATGCTGTAGAAGAATGGACTGCCCATATGGGCAATAGCTAAACAAGAGTGAGCACAAGTGCACAAGGTCATTAAAAAGTGCAACCAGAGGAGTGTTTCACTGATGTTGTTTTTAGAACAAGTTCAGCTAGGTATGATGTCCTTATCAAGCTGCCACTGCCAAATTTCTTGATAGGGTCTGAGGTGTGAGATACATAAACCTGCACTGATGGGTTAATATGGCCCAAATATCAGAGGTTAGATTAATACAGACTGCTGCTTTAACACACAGTGCAACCTTTGAGATAAGAAGAGAACTTTGAGGTGTGATGTGAGACCCTGTATAAAGCTGTCATTATCCTCCTCTTAGGTTGAGTGAATTATACTGTACCATCGTGTAAAGAAGTTAAGAGGGGTTACATTCCTGAAGACAGGCATTCACAAACTAGTGAGTTGAAGTTTTTTAATCATTAAGTCATTTTCTGTTGAGCTTCTATTGGCAAAATTAGGAACATCCAATGTCACTTGCTATTATCTCTATTCTATTCATTGTTTTGTTTGTGGAAATAATTTTAAAACAGTCATTACAGGAAATGAGCATATCAAACCTGCATTCTGATGAGGACAGGAGGGAGGAAGAGAAAGTGAGTGAGTGTGTCTGTGGGTGTATGTGTGTGTCCATGTGTGCTGGCAGAATAGGTCATTATGGGGAAAGCAAGGCTAGATCTAGGAAGAAACAAGCATCAATTCCAGGAGACTATTACTGCCCCCATAATAGAAAAATGTTCTAATTACATATTTTTCCTGTAAGCTAAAGTAGGATGCCTGAGTCAATGTGAATTGACCAACACCTCTTTTAGCTGAATTTTTTTGCTGACTACCTGCAGCACCTCTGTGTGTGCTGTGTTAGATAATTCCTTGTTTTAAGCATTAGACAAGCACAGGGAGAAAAGCTGAACTCGGGGTTTAAGGGCTCTGCTGAGAGGAAGAGGTCTGAAAGGCTGGACCTTGCATACCCAGGACTGATAATGTCACAAGGGCAAGTGAGTAACTATGCTGACATTTTCTTCATAAGTTAAGTCTGTATTGAAAATCAGTAAACATTTTTTCCAGAGATAATATATCTTTTGTAATTAAGGCTACCGTTGAAACCAAGCATGTTGCCTGTTTAAGCTAATTCTGAGTACTATAACCATTATGCCTTGCGCTAGCACTGGACTCAGTGGAAGGATGTTTAGCCCAAGCAGACATCTTCTTATGTCTAATGAATATCACTTCACAGAGTCACAGATTGGTAGGGGTTGGAAGGGACCTCTGGAGATCATCCAGTTCAAACCTCTCTCCCAAAGCAGGTTCATCCAGGGCAGGCTATAGAGGAACATATCCAGGTGGGTTTTGAAAGTCTCCAGAGAAGGAGACTCCACAGCCTTCCTGGGCATGTGTAATGGACATGCACTGCATTAAGCCCAAGTTCCCAGTAGTAAACTCGTACGTACTTTGCACTAAGGCTGGCTCTCTGAGTATAAAAGAGGAAAATCTTTTGGAAAGGAAGTGGGTTTTGTTTTCAGGGTGTTTCTAAAATGAGAGTTGGGGCCAACTTCCCTGGCAGTTTGTATTTTGGTCTGTACCAAACCAACACATAAAGGTAAGGATTTTATTGTGATTGTGAATGGAAAAATCCACTTTCCCTTGATGGGGACAGCTTGATGGGGACATCTAGGCAGGCCCTAGATGCTTTGTGTAGATATTTGGACTATCTGTGTCTTAACATCAGTCCTATGCCACAGAGTCTTGACACAGGGCCTTGTGCAGGCAGAGCACACCATGAGGGAGCATCAGTGAGAAATGCTATAAATAAATGAATTCAAACATTTGATTATCAATTATATCTATTATATCTAATAGAAGTACTTTATAATACTTACCTCCAAGAAATATAGAGTCTCTAAATAGTTTTTAATAATTACAGGTGATAACTAGTCTTCAGAGCTAATCAGACTTGTATAGTATTTCACAGCATTCATTGAACAAGCTTCTGGCAGGGCTCTCAGTTCACTGGTATTTACTAAACAATATTTCTTCAAGAAAAGAAAGGGATCATCCTTCATGCCTTCCCTAGGGAAAGAACAAAATATGCATGTAGGAAAGAAACCTTAGTAAAGATACCTTCCATTTTTGAGGAAGGCAATTTTAATAGGCATCCCTGTCCTTATTTTGTTTTCATTCGACCCAGTGATAAAACTTCCTTAGCACTAAGGGCTGACATACACTACACTATGAGGACATTAGAAATGCGTTAAAACTAGCAGACATATGATTTCAGCGAATCAACTGAGAAATCACTTAGAAATGGGCTGAAGTGTTTAAATTTTGTTCATTTCAGTAAGGCAAAAATAGTTCTGTATTTCATTTAGAAGACGTCTGGAGCAAAGTGATGAAAAGCTCATGTTAAAACCACACTCTCAAGTAACTGTCCTTAAACTCAACACCAGAGACTTAAGAACCTCAAAGAAAGTGGCTGAAATGATAATAGTTCCTTGAAACCACAAGTTTGCAGTGTCATAGCTAGCTCCCAAACTGCCACTAACAACCGTCCCAGTTTCCCATACTGCTAGGCTAGCTGAAGCATCTTCTAACTCAAACCTATTTCATTCATCTGAAGTTGCTGTAGTTAACATGAAATACTGAATGCTACAGGATTACAGTACTATGAAATATGTATGCTTGGAGTTCTACCTTATTTTTTTTTTGTCAATACTGAAAAGCAAGTGGGAAATACAATGTGGGGAAGTGTCCCCCTCTCTGTGAAGCAGAAGTCTCGTGCTAGGTTGCTGACTGAAAACCAAAGGTTCAGTCAGTTTTGTGGCCACAGAAACAATTTGGTTTATGGTAGTGGGATTTTTTGCCAAATATAGTTTCTTAAATCTTTTTATTAAGCCGCTCCCATCTTCCACCCTGGTGGGTAGCACCTCACCTATCTTTATTAACGTAAACATAATTTCTACATGGTTGTGACATATAGCTAGGAACATTTGTCTATGCACTACTAATACAAAATCAGTGTTTTGACACTTTACTTTTGTCATGCTTTCCTTCCTAAAAGATGCTTAATTATGTGCACAGATCACCCGGATTGAAGATGCACACCACAATGCTGGTATGTAAATGATTTCTGTGAAAAAGTCACTGTTTAATGCTACACTGTGTCACCACTGTCACCTGCTTTTTTTGATTACTCATGTAAATAAGCCAATAAATAGTGTTAAGTCCAAACTATGAATTTTGAGTTAGAGCACAAAGGTCATGGCTACCTATTTTTAGTGGCAGCTGAATTGCAATTTCAATATTCTAGCTTTGCTGCCAACACAGCCAGTGTTGACAGACTGTGAGACAAACAGTCCTTCCAGTCATGCCTGCCTTCCATTTAATGGGGCCTTTCATTTCATTACAGGGAATTTAACTTTCCTAAATGAAAAGAAAGGGTGGGGAAAAATTCTTACATCCTGGCATAGAGCATTCTGTTACTAAAGTTGACAATTTTATTTCCAGACCAGCTGGATTTCGAGTGTGATGAGGTCCTTTTAGGCCACATCTGGCAAGAGGAAGATCCTCAAGAACAGCTTGAAGGCTTGCTCCATCCTGTCAGTGATGCCAACAGCTAGTAAAATGTGCCCTTTCTGCTCTGGAGCTAAAAAAACCCTGAAGTAAACTGAAGCTGGTTTCTCTTTGCCAGTTATCCACTACACCTAGGCTGTTAGGGGTGTAGTCTGCAATGCCCTATAACAGAGCTTCCCCTGAGCTGCTGGCTTGCAGCATGAGCAGGTTTGGGAAGAGGTTGTTCTTATACTATCACCCTTCCACAGGAGAAGGATGGCTGAACTCTAATGGCTAAAATAACTGCACACCAGTGTTGTCTGCTTTTATCTAGAGGACCTCAAGTTTTCGGGAGACACGATTATGTTTTGGCAACATAAAAACTAGCCTCAGACAGCAAGGGTAGCTCCAGACTCTGCCTCATTCTGGCAGAGACATGTGCATCTGTCCTTATTTAAATGATGACAGGCTTAGGCTTTTAGAAGATGAGGGGACTCCTACATATATTTTCTCAATAAAAGATGTGGATATTTGCTTACATCTTTCACTGTAACAAAACATGAGTTGATTATACAGTGGCTACACTTAGAAGGTTCCTGCTGAAGCATGTACCACACAAAGGATGTAAACCAAGAAGTGTGACCACATCTTCTGACGTTTCTTGTCCTGGTGTAGCGTGTTAGACCAACCGGGAATATCTACCAAATGTTGCCAATTAAACACAAGAGGCTAAGTGCATTATATAGGCAAGACATACCTGAGAAAGAGATGACAATGAAGTTCCTTTAGGCAGCCTCCCACTCCCCACTACTCAGCATGCATGTGAAGTTATTTGGGCTGGGTAGGAGGAACTGCAGTGCTGTTGTTCATCCTGTGGCCTCCTCTTCCAGCAGCTACATTGCCCAGGCCTAGCTCAACAGCTAATTTACCTTCCTTCTCAGGCAGCACCTTGGATCGGAAAGTCCCCTGGTGAGTGTGTGCTCGTGCCCATCAAATCGCATCCCATTTTTCAATGATCATCCTTTGATAACACATTCCTGCTCTGCCAGTACCATAAACTCACCATATTCCAGTCTAATCCTGTAAAGTGATTCCCCTTCAGTTATTCTGGTCAGACATGCCATTTTCCAACTTGGTAGTCAAAAATTCCTCATGCAGACAGACAGAAAACTCATGCCCACCATGGGGCTCTCTCATTGATGATTTTACACCCTTTTCTCAGTTTTTAGAACACTATCACACAGCAGAGGTTTCATTTATAAGATAAACTGGAAGAGCATATTTTAAAAGCTACTGCACGATTGTGTAGATCTTCCTTTATGCATCACACACAGATGTCTAAGAATAGCTTTTTGCCTCCCCAGACTTCACCATCACACTCTCTCATCATGCCTTCCCTGTCAGCCACTATGACTGAAGGGCCAGAGAAAGGACTTATACCCTACTCCTCCTACTTTCAAAATGGTTAGCTATGTATTATATTTATATCTAGTTTTTGCCCCACTGTACTCTCAAATTGTCTTTATATCTCTGTGTGCTTGGCTTCCCAATGCAGAGCTGAAGAACATGTATATCCTTACAAAAGCCACACTGAAGCTGAAGCTGCATTTTATCTTTTTATGTGCATGTGTATTTTCTGCACATACTACACATACAAAATATCTCACTTTTTAAATTCCTAAAACAAATATTGAAATAGCATTGTACCAGAAGTCCTTCTCTGTTCAGTCTTGATCCTACCTTGAAGTCATACCTAGAGGATTAAAGCTGGAAGCTGCTAGAAATACCTAATATGCCAGAACGTTACACTCAACTGACATTACTTGACTAAGTATGAAGTGTCCGCTACTCAGAAAAAACTGACCACAGAATGATGATGTTCTGACTGTAATCTGCCATTGGTATCTGGCACTCCTCCAGAGCAGTACAAAAGTCTGAAAGCTAATTTTTGAGGAAAAAAAAAATCAAACCTATCCTTTTCCATTTTTTTTAATATACATTTGTTGATAGTAATCT
>JAAGNO010018312.1:0-20845 GCA_033439905.1 Ceryle rudis
CTGGGCACGGAGGCGCGCGCGGGCGGCGTGCGGGGAGAGGGTGGGCAGGTCGTGAGGCCGGGGGGGGTGTGGCGATGCTCGGCGGGGCGGCCCGATGGGGGAGAAAGGGGTGGCGGTGCCTCTCGCCAACCCGTCTCTCGAAGTAGCGCGTGTTCCCCCCTCTAATTCCCAACGGTTCTTTTTTGCTCACTACACAAGGTCCCGCTAAGGTTAGGCGGGAGCTGGCGGCGGCTGCTCAGGCCGAGGCGCTGGCACGGCTCCCCCGACGCGCTGAGCCGGCAGGCTGCCGTGGCCTCTTGCTCCCTCAGATAACGTGTCAGCCCAGGGCAGCGTCGCCTTCTCTCCTCGCCTGCCCCGCAGATGCAGCGCTCAGATTATGGCTGCTTCGTAAAGACGTGGGCCGTGTGTTTGTCTGCATGAGGGCATTGCCGCCTGGCCCAAGCCTGGTGGCCTCGCAGCAGCTGGGGCGCCATATCGACGTGGAGTGGTTCACGCAGAGCTCTGCTGGAGAGCTGCACTGCTAAGCAGCCAAGAGCATGAGTCTAATTAGTGCCTTCAACCTCTGCAAGAGCTGAAAACGAAGTTGGTTATCTCCCAGCTGAGGATTGAGAACTTCATCTCCTGCCACGCAGTTTCATGCCGACACAGTTCCTTCTCTGTTGTCTGCGCAGGCATTACTCAGACCAATGCGAGCATTAATGGATCACCTACATAGCCTCACAGCTGTAAAGGGCAGCGTCACCTTGGAAAGGTTTTAAAGTGTAGTTTCACGTAGTTGATGTAAAGCAACCTGCTGCTAGGAAAGATCAGCCCTGTTCCCTCACCCTGTTCATGGCTATACAGTTCCACTATCTAGTCTGTCCCTCAGTGAGCCAACTCCGCCAGCTAACCCAGTGGGAAACTCTTGAGCGTCAACAGTTTTCTGCTGCTTTCAGGCTCTTCATCATTCTACTTGGGTCAGACAAGTGTTGGCCATCTCCGGTGAGCTGGGGGAGGATCAGTACCTGTGTGCTTCCTCACCATGTCAGAGTTAGCCAGCTTTGAACAGCTGCTTTTCCACGTTGCTAACCTCACTGCACACCATCAGCTCTGAGAGCTGTGATGGCTCCTTGCTTATTCAAACATCATCATCCTGCAAGTCAAATTGCTGTCAGCTACCTCTGCAAAAGGCTCCACCATATTCCTGTTAGGGCCTTAGTAGTATTTGTAGCAGAAAGCCACAGCCTGGACTGAGTTTGCTCAGTTTCAGGTTTGCCTGAGACTTACTCAACAACTTGACTGATTATTTGTGAGTATGAGCATGACCCAGTTTCTATTTTTAGCAGTCTGATGTTACCATTGTCACTACAAAGCAGAATATGTCACTCCACATCTGTCGACCGAACACTAGCTGCCGAATGAAAAGGGCCATTTTTCCTCCAAGCTGTTTTGTGGGTTGGTTTGGTTTTTTTTTTTTTTCATTTGCTTGTTTTGTTTTCTAGAAGCAAGCACAGATTTTGGAATGACTTATTAACATGGAGGGGACAGAGAAAAATGTTCTCCACCACCATAAACTCCGCAGTGGCAACTGAGCAATCTAAGATGATTGTTCTCATAACCACACGGTAAGGCAGGCAGGTCTTGCTTCAAAGCAAAATTTAGAGGATGTGGCAGCTTTTAAAGAAGCCAAGTGTGTGATTGGATGGGTGGACAGCATCTCCATGTCCTTACTGGCTAAGGGAGAGCTCTCACATCCCCTGCCGTGCCTGTTTGCCCCTCCTTTAAGTGAAAAGGATGATTGTACAACCATAATCGTAGCTAAAGAAACAGAAATGCTATCCACACCCAATCCTTCATCTTGAAAAGATAATTATAGATTTGTCAGAAAGGACTCGGGGTATGTACGAGCAAGAATCACGCAAGCAAAAATGAAATATGCAACGAGGAACTTAACCCAGATCTGCCTGTTTCCTAGCTGCCTGGTTCCATTTTGTGTGTAAATGTCTGTGGACGTTTGTCTGTGTTACGAGCTCCAGGCAGACATCTTTTAACAAGCCCAAATCCAAAAAGTGAAATCAAGTGACCAGAAGCTTTAGTGAAAAGCATATTTTTCTCTGTTTCCTGAAGGACTGCAGAATTACTGTTGTTACATAATTTCATGAACTACATCACATTCCCAATTCTTTTATAAATCATCTCTCTGCATTTGTGCATATTACATCAGAGGTTTCTCCTTTGTGGCTAGAGTTTTTGACTGAGGTAGAAGACACTTCTTTAAGCCCAAGTAATATTTCCTTGGAATTTTTTGTACTAAAAAAAAAAAATAAAAAAAAAGAAATGACAAGTATTTTCTAAGCAGAGAACTACTAGCTACCCACTACTAACTCAGAAGTGTCTAAAAAGCATTCCTTTCCAGTATTATGGAATATATTTGTGGCTCAGAGACCGAAGAGAGAAGTCTGTCAGCTTTGAAGAAAATCAAGTTTACAGCACGAAAAAGGTGACTTGCAAAGACTAATTTGTGTGTGGTCAGTGTGAACTCCTGCTGACACGCTACCAGCTTTAGCACTGTGGCTGTTACTTTCCTGCCCTGGGTACCGTCCCTTGGCAAAGAGAGCTCCCATGATAAGTAAGATCCATCCCAACCCAGAAGCCGGGGGCCAGCTGCAGGTGAAAGGAGCTGCTCATGCAGAGCTCACTGCAGGATAGAGGCCAAAGTGACCTTGGCTGGGAAGTGATGAACTGCCCTGATCAATACAGCACTGCAGAAAGCCACCTCCGGCCAAGCAGCAGCACCAGGATGTGCAAAACTTAATACTCCCCCATTCACCCTCCTCCTTCATTCAGCTAGAAGGTCAATATGGGCTTTACTTCTTTCTTAAGGTTAAGATTGAGAAGGAAAAGAGGTTTTCTTCTTCCACCAGCAAGTACATGGGAGATGAACATGCCGCATACTATGTTATTAAGTACACAAAAGACAGGTAAGACGTCAGTGTTTCCATAGCAACATCTCCTCGCACAGTCTAGACCGTCTGTATAGGATGCTCTCAGCCACTGTCAGTGGGGGATGTACTCAGGGGCCTCTGTAGCAGGGGAGCAAGGTGTGGGGAGTACATATTGCTGGGGTCAGGGGGGTAACCAGCAAAAGTTCACAGAGATGGTGCTGCTTGCTCTTCCCTGGAGTGCTGGGAAAGCCGTAGCCAGGGAGACAGGCTGGCAGACGCTGCATCAGGAGGGTACACAACCCCCGTGAGGGCACTGGGCAGGCAGCTTTGGGCCCCCACTGAGCTTCAGCGCCCCGGAGATGGAGCAGATGGGCTTTAGTCTGGCCCTGGGCCCTGCTGGGCTGGCTGGGGAGGAGGGGGCATTGCCTGCTTTGCAGAAGGATGAGTATGAGGGCAAGTGCCTCAAGTGATTCTTGTGATAATTTCTGTCCTTTGAGCATTCCATGAGAAGGGACAGGAAGCCTTACCCCACACTTCACTGAGCAGAGCACTTCCAGACACCACCCTGGAGACAGAGCATCAAGGGAAACGCAACAGAGGAATAAGGCAAAACAACTGGAAATTTTTAGCCTTTTGAGGGAAAATTACCTACAACCTCCACAGCACACACAGGCTAATTTGCAGTGTTAAGTTGCTTTGCTCATTCAGCACAAGCAGATATATGAAGGATTTTTTCTGCCAGGTTCTCATCATAAGCTCTTTAGGGATTGCTTTATAGGTGTTCCGCTTTAAAACTATATTGAAAAGCAAATATAAGTGATTAAAGATCAGGCAGGGAGGTATTATCATCCATCTTTTACTACATATAAACAGAAAATAAGTTAGACATATGCTTTGCCTCGTTTGTTTTGGACTAGTACACCAAATGGAATCTCTAATAAATTATTCATTGCTTACCCATCCCCTCACTATCTTCTGTTTCCATCCTGTAATGTAAATATCACTGATATTTGAAATAAGACCAATAAAAAAAAAAGGATTAAATCTGCAATTTAAATTTGCAACTTACAGTTCAATTATTTTAGACAGATATGGAAATAACCCTGGCTGTCCACCTACATTTTTCTTACTGAACAAACGTGGGCATGCCAAGCACATGCTGGTGGCTCATAAAATTCATCTCTCCAGAGGCTTAGTTACTCAGAATCAGCCAGGCTGTGGCCAGCTGCCACAGGTAAAAACATGGTGCAAATTTGGTAAGAAGGAGGTGAGTTTTAACTTGTAACTTGCCCAAGCATGAATTTCTTGAGCAAAGCTACAACGGGTTGAAAATGATGCTTAGCAAAAAAAAATATGTGTGAAGCGGGAGAAGGTGGTGCTCACACAGGGAATTTTTTTGTTCATTTTGTGAGTTGTTTTTTTTTTTTCCCCTCATTGTGCAGCCTTGTTTTATGATGAAAGGATTTGGGGGTCAATAATAATACCTTGTGTATTAGCACATGTGGGAGCAGTTTAACACACAAACAAAAGCCTTCTAGTTGTCCAAGCAACAGAAGAACAGAAACATATCTCATGGCAACGGTTCTTCATGGGGCTATAGTTAACATGGCTCCTGCTGCAGACTGTGTGCAGAGCATATCACAATGTATGTATCTGCATGTTATCAGCATCTCTTGGAACCACACGTATGCCACATGCCTTGTGCCTTCCTGTGCAAAAGGATGAAAATGAGAATGGCAATCACATGCCTTTTTCTAGCAGCGTGAAGTTAGCAAGAGCTGCAGCCTGACAAGCAGGTGTGGATTACACAACTGCAGCACCTCACACAACCACAGACACCAGTGGGTGAGTTATCAGCCCATTGCTGCCTCGGTGGATTTCTCTTTCATTGTGTCAGTTCCCCTTAGCCTTGTCAGAGCAAGGACTCCTTGCTCTATCAGTCCAACGGCAGTTATGCTGCTCTCCTGAACCTGGCATCTAGACTAAGGAGCTTTGGGTGAAGCAGGTAGAAAAGTTATTTGAGATTATTTCAGTCACTCTGCTCAGTGAGGGCGGATGCACAATGAAAGGCTGATAATACCCAACTGCATTCTGTGTGCTCCAGCTGTGAATGAAAAGTTGGACATGAGCTGGCAGCACGCACACACAGTCCAGAAGGCCAAGTGTCCTGGGCTGCATCAAAAGAAGTGCAGCCAGCAGGTCGAGGGAGGGCATTCTCCCCCTTTACTTGGCTCTGGTGAGACTCCACCTGGCGTGCTCTGTCCAGCTTTGGAGATCTCAGCACCGGGAAGACATGGACCTGATGGAGTGGGTCCAGAGGAGGGCAACAAAGATGATCAGAGGGCTGGAACACCTCTCCTATGAGGACAGGCTGAGAGAGTTGGGGTTGTTCAGCCTGGAGAAGAGAAGGATCCAGGAAGACCTTGTTGTGGCCTTTCAGTACTTAAAAGGGGCCTACAGGAAAGATGGGGACAATCTTTTTAGCAGAGTCTGTTGTAACAGGACAAGGGGTAATGGTTTTAAACTAAAAGAGGGTAGATTTAGACTAGATATAAGAATTTTTTACAGTTATGGTGGTGAGACACTGGCACAGGTTGCCCAGAGAGGTGATAGATGTCCCATCCCTGGAAACATTCAAGGTGTGGTTGGATGGGGCTCCGAGAAAACTGATCTAGTTGCAGATGTCCCAGCTCACTGCAGGGGGGTCGGACTAGATGACCTTTAAAGGTCCCTTCCAAACCATTCTAAGATTCTATGATTTCTTTTTAACTTCACATAACTTCAGAGTGTTTTGATAAGGCCAGGAAGAGAGACTGTGACTGGATATACCCTATTAATGATATAAAACAGAATCCTGGGAGATATCGTGGGTGCCTGAAAGATCTCTTTGTCTCTGATGCTGGCAGGCAGCTTCAGCAGAACACTGACAAACCAGGTAGTTCAGATGAAACTCTGAAACTCACGTGGGGATAAATCACCGTTGAGGCTGTAGCTTCCCAGGTCCCTGGGGAGAAACACTGCAGACATTACTCAGTGGTATTTTTCCATTCTTTGGAGGCAGCAGCTGCTCAGTGGCTGGAATTTACTATCAGACTTGGATCTGCTCTAATATATACTTGTTTACAGAGGAGGAGAGAGAAATTCCTGGCAGATGTTGGCACAGTTGTGGTATCACTTGAGTTTATAGCTTTTTCCTGAATGACTGTCATTTTCCCTCCTCAGGTCTCTGTGTTAGGAAATTCAGCAAACAATGTCAGGAAGATTATTTCAGAAGACTTTGAGACTGCTCTGTTCCCTGCATTTCCACATGGACTTGTGGGTGGCGTCAGCAGAGCCTCCTCAGATGCGTTACAGGGACTGGCCATGGGCAAGTTGGTTAATAAACTCCCAAAGAAGACTTTGTAGCCAAATTATCATACTGAGTAGGTGCTGTGGCTTCTCAGTCCACTGCCCCTCTTACTGGTATTGCTGTCACGCTTGGTGAGGGAGCTTTGCAGTTCTCTTAAGAGTCGGAGGTTTCTGTGCTTGACTGATAAGGGAGCTGGTTTGAGACTAAATCCAGGTCTGTCTGAGGAACAGCCACAGCAACCCACCTCTGTTGGGGAAGCACTGCTGGCCCGCTCTTTTGGCACTCAAGAGGGTGAGACTTTGTTGAGGTCGCATCCTAGGATTGCGATGATGGTAGACCTATCTCATCTGAGGTAACATAAGCAATGTCCAGGGAGGTAACATTTGTGACCTTAGTCACGTAGTCTCAGTGAGAGTGATTTGGATGATGAGCACTTATCAGAAATACAGGTCTCCTTTAGGCGGGGCAAGCTTTGTCTGACCACAAAAGGGTGAAGTCTCTCCCAGGCCCCAAGTCTTGAGAGTCCACTCTGCCAGTGACACCAAGCATCTTCCTTTGCAGTGCAAAGTGATGGACTGAAGATGGATCACTATCAGTTTTCTCTTCCTGACTAAGAAAGAACTTACAAAATAAAAAAAATAATTTAAAAACTCAACAACAACAGAGAAGAAAGGTCCCTAATCCAAATCACCAGCTCATCGTTCCAGAAAAGGCACTGGACTAGATGCTTTCTACTGTCTTTCAAGGCCACAGGCTGCAGTTTGGAAAAGAGAAGGTCTGTGCCTTGGTCATGCATTTGCCTCAGCAAAATCCAACCCGCACTTGAATGCCAGGAAGGTAGGAGCCTTGCCAACATGCTCTCTAACAAGCAACATGGGAGCCACAGCTCTGCGGCCCGTGGGATTACTGTGTCTTGTACTACTTTTGCTTCAGCATCTCTCGGGCCCTCTGACAGCATTATCACCACTGCTATAAACAAACAGGAATTGAAAATAATTCAGATTATATTATCTACATAAGTGGCAGTAGTTATTATGTCCAAGGCTGTAACTATCCTCTCTGCTAAATAAATTCAAGATTTTGAAGGCAAAACTGTCTCTCTGGGATACTGCTTCCAGGAATTATTGCTTCTTGCCTTTCAAAGGGGGTAAGGAGCCTGCCAGAACATTATGAGTTTTGAAGTAATGTCTGTCATGACAGGCAGGTACAGTCCATCATTTGCCATCTATGCCCTTGTGTCTGTTGCCTGTTAGGTGTCTGTCCTTTTCAGTGCTGAGCAGAAGGAAACAAGAGAGTCTTACAGGATGGAGATCACCATAGTAGGATGTCTGATGGGACCACAGAGCACCCCCGTGCTTCTGTGGAACAGTGACAACTGTGCCACAGTGAGAGGCAGGGGAAGTGGTGGGCATGTGCTGAACTGAGGGAACTATTGCCTAAATAAAAAAAAATAAAAAAAAAAAAATCCAAAACAAACCCCAAAACTCAAGCAAGCCCATTATTTGTACAGAGAAAGCTTTTCATAAGAACGTGGTTAGAATTGATATATATATTCCCCCTGCGCTTAGCACTGAGTGGTAATACAGAGCAAAGAGCTACTTAGCCACCAGAACCAGAGAAATTGAGCCAGGGCAGCGAAATAAAAATCAATCTGACTTTTAGCATGTTTAAAATGAATTTGTTCAGAACTGACTTCTGCATGAGTACTTAGGAAAGCTTAAGATCAGGAGAAGTTTGAGTCCTGTGAGCCAAACTCTGTCACCCACTCTCCTGCTATTTGTAAAATGACAAGAAAGCTTCCTACGTACAGAATAATTTCAAATCTTCACTGACTTACCCATTGGTCTGACCACCTTCTTTTGCCTTACCATTTGAAAGATCGCATACTATAAAGCTATTATTATCCTGCTCGCCACCACATCTCTGGCTCTGGGACTTTGTGAATAATGCCGTCCTTCTCAGACTACACTAGTAAAGCTTGTACACTATGCTATCCCCGATTGTGTAGAGGACACGCTTGTGGCAAGAGAGCTATTTTAAGAAGGTATCAAATCTTTAAAAAAAAAAAAAAAAAAAGGAAAAAAAAAAAAAAGGGAGGACATTTCTTAAATTCCTCAGATCATAACTCAGTCTGACAAGGATACAGAAGATAAAATCCAGATATCACAAACAGGTCCCAAACTATCCAGACTGTGGCAGTCCTAGGACTGGAAGCTACTACCGGGTTTTACTGGTAGGAGAAAGAATCTCCCATTTCTTGCTTGCTGCATCTGTGAGTGAAGCCCAGCATTTCAAGATCCGTTCCCAGACTCGATGAGCCATGCTGGAGCCATGGAGTTATACCTAGCGCAGGTAGTGGGCCAACACATTCTGTCTTACCTGGAAGACAAACTCGCATTTGGAAGAAGCTCCTCTTTTTTTCCATGAGACTGAATTTAAAAAGAAGCAGTTGTTTGCAGCTTTTCTCGAGTTTAGAGTATTAAGATAAACCTTAAAAAAAAAAATACCACAGAGTTGATTATGTATTTTGGGGAAAAAGAAACATTCATCATACAGTTCAACACTTTAGCATGATAATCAAAGCTTTGGGGTACAGGCACCCTCTCTCCACCAGCCTAAGGTTAGCCATGCAATACTCAGTTCTAAGTTATTTATTTTTAAAATTAAGAGATGCAAAAATAAGTAAGTAAAATGTAAGCTTGTTGATGTTCATTTCCAGGACAGCCTTGTGGTTATGTAACAAAGCATGCAAAATATTTTGCTTTTTCCAAAATCCACCTTCTTCTAAAGCTGTTTGTTCTTTGGGCTAAGAACAAAAGAGCAGTCGAGTCTTTGCGGCCCAGAGAACTGTTTATGCTCTTTTTCTTTGTAGCAACCTTTTCCATACTTGAAATTATTATTATGACTCCTCTCAATTATTTCTCCTCTACATTAAACAAACCTCTATCTTTTGATCTTTCCTCCCTGTTCATGCCGGGACAGCTTTTATGCAAAGCTGCAAACCGCTGCATACATTAAACATGTATTGCAAGCTCTCGGCTTTCCAGGGGCATTAACTTGAGAGGGAAATACCTGGCACAGATTCCACAGAGCAGCTCATTTTAGCCGTTCCCATAAGACTCCTTATGACATGAAATGTGCCTGATCTCACCTGATGTGTCTCTACCACAAAACAGATTAAAGGAAAAAACAACAAAACAAACAAGAGAACAAAAAAAAAATACTAGAGATAGAAAGTCTCTTTGCATCATAACATATCCTCCAAAATAGTTAAATGTTAATTACCGAGTACTCATTAAAACAACTCTCATGGGACAATGTCGTCAGTGTCGCATGTCGTCCCAGCATTAAGAAGCCTGGGATCCATCAAAAGTAGCATCACTTCATGCTTTACCTGACATAAAACACTTCTGCCCCACCTTCCCAAGCAGCCACATTTAACTGGCTCCTACCACAAAGAGCTTCAATCCACCAGACACAGGCCCCTGGCACTGTGGCTCCTCACTGCCTCAAGGTGATGCTTGGATAAGAGAAGTGTTATTTGGCAGGGGAGAGGATTGGCACATACACACCAACATGTGACTGAAGAAGGACGGAGGAGTCTGCACAGGAAAGTTTAAGAGAGGCACGGAAGCCTGTGAAGTCTGGAGAGCCACATGAAAGGTAGGTGCCTGTCCAGGCACGCGGGCTATTAGAGAAAGGAGGGGAGGAACAGCACCACAATTACACAGCATCTTGTGACTGCTGTGAACGCTGCCAGGAGCCAGCGCGCTGCAGCACGAACCTGATTGTACTCCCAAGACAAGTTGCAGAGTGCCAAGAGCCTAGAGCTGCAAAGGGAAGGCAAGTGAATCACCAAGGGGCACATGAGTCCCCAAGCACTGGTGTGGTGCAGAATTATGTCAGCATGCAGGCAACGCACCAAGACAAGGGCAGAGAGACGCTCCTTTATTTATAAACACACCAGAGACAACCAGGTTATTGTGGAAAGTCATTTTATTTCAGAATTTCACGCACTCTGTCACAGACCATGCACTTAAGACTTTCCCCTTTGCAAATCCACAGCCTCCAGGCCTGGGAGAGATGGGGCATCATCTCTTCATTTCTCACTGCAAGTATCCACATGCTAAGAGTGAGGGCCCTGATGGCAGCTCGCCAGGAGGCAGCCTCTTCTTTCCATAATTGCTTTTAAACACAAGAAAGGAAATCCATCTCACTTGAAGGATTAGTATGAGCTCAGCAGCAGTGAAGCCCCACAGCTGAGCAAGTTGGTCCTCGCCCTATGGCTACAAGGAACAAGACAACAATCTCATGGGGAAGCTCGAGTGAGCTAAGCTACAGCAGAATACACTGAGGCATTCTTGGAGCCCAGGCAGCAACCAACCAAACACACACTCTGGGCATCTTACAATCAATTTGTCTCTGAGCCGCTCTGCCAGGAAGGTGATCAGGAGCTGCCCTTTTCACATTCACCTTTAGGTCCTCCTGCTCTGTTCTCCAGCTTTGACCAGGAAGGAGCCTACCTATAGGGATGGCAGCCCTCCGGGCTGTACATCAACATGTGTACTGCATTTAATACTGAAAGGTGCCAATTCAAAACACTCTGCAACAGTCTGTTTGACCCACAGGCTGGGTACAGGATTAGTGTCAAGCTTCCTGCACACTTGCCCTGCTCCTTATTCCTTGCCTCTGTTGCCCGTTATGCCTGACCCCGCTCTTGAAATACTCCAACTTGCAGTGTCCCTGGGACCCATTCCATCTTTGGCCTGTGCTGAGACTGCCACTGCCAGGGCAGCTATTGCCCGCTGTGGTGGCTGCCTGCAGGAAGTGAGCATTTGCCTCCCGAGAACAGGCTTGTGGCAAGCTCGGAGGAGGGCAAAACTGAAGGGAAGAAATGATGGAAGTGATTCAAGTGAACAGGAGCAAAGTCTACAGAAAAGGCAAAAAGGCAGCTTCAGTATCCATTTGATACACAAATTGATCTCAATAGCAGCAAGAAATGGCCATAAAATATTAATTCATTAGGTTGCCAGGAAGAAGTAAAAGCATTCATGTAAAAAAATTCTATATACAGATATGTGGCAACTGTTCTTCAAGCCAGAGGCTTCCTCTTGTTTATGTCTCACCTTTTTTGTACCTGTAGTTTTGTTCATTCCAAACCATGTTTCTGCTCAGTTCTTTGTGAAGATCATGATATCCGAGTCAGCACCAAGTGGATGAGGGGTGAGACCACGCTGAAAAAACGAACTTATGGAGAACTGACAACACAGACATTTTAATATTTCTGCTGACCTTCAAGTAATCAAAGGAAAGGGGAATTTCCCCCAGTAGCCTATAGGTTCCAAGTCTCATCTGTCTGCTTTTAGGGTAGGAGGGCTGACATCAGAAAGGCAGTGGAGAGAAGGGAAAGAAAGAGGGGGGGAAAAAATCTGGGAACCAGAGTGAAGGGCAATCAACAGCTGACCAACACTGACTGCTGCAAAACTTACAAAACACAAAATAATACAAGTGGAATTTCTGTTACCCTTTTATAGACTACAGACTTTATATATACACACAAACCTCAAAGTATGCATCTGGCAGTCTGGAAAATACCAGTATCCTAAAGATTAAATAATTTAAAATGCAACATTGCGTTATCACTGTATACAGAATACTATCTGACATGTTGGCTAAAATGGACGGATTATCTGAGAAAGATGCTCCCTCTCTCATCTCACTAGCACTGCCTCTAAAAGAAAACAAGGGCTAAAGACTCCCATCCATGAAAGTCACCTTGAAACTCCACTGTCAAAGCAGGGGGCAGTCCTGAGAGGAAGGGAGGAGAAAAGGATTCCCGCTCCCTCCAAACTCTGCTGCAGCAGTGCCCCTCTCCCTTGGTTGGGGTGGCTGGACAGCAAGGGGAAAAAAGGTGCTAAAACCAGGAAAAGGCAGGTACATTCCTGTAACAATAGCCGCACTGGTCTTTAGAGAGAGACACAGCCCCAGAAATGGAAGGACACCCTCTCTCCCCACTTTTGAAGGCAGGGAGGTCAGAAGGCTTAATGCAGAGTGCGTAGAGTCTACATGGGCTAGTTTTGGAGATACCAAAAGTGCAGCAGCTGCCCCCAAAACTCACACTGCAGTCCAGCGGCGGATGGGAGGGCAGCCAAGGGAGAACAGCCTGGCAGCAGCTGTAAACAGGAGTGGGCAGAACTGTATTACCAACAGGTCCAAATCAGGCAGAATGGGAAGGTGTGCCCTCACCAGCTTTCTAAGAGTAACTGTAAACTGGGAGCACTAGAAAGTCAGCTCACAGGAATGAGGAAGGGGACAGGCAGCCTCAGTTCTGAGGTGGCTGGGAAGGTGACCAGAACACACTAAGAGCAGGTGGCAAAGCCAACGTATCTCTAAATGCCAGGTCTGCATACATGCATACCCTAATGTCAGTGTATAGGACAGAACCTTGCTGATGACACCAGTTCAGTCCCATCACCTTCACAGACTTAGAGATGGTGAGAATCTGGCGTACATGTGCTTAACAAAAAGCCCTTTGAGGCGTGCGGTCTTGCTTCCACCTCCTATAAACCAGAACAGCCATAAGCTCTTGGGGAAAAGATGAAAAAACATAATCCCCATTCCCTTGTTTGTCTCCCACCACCATACTCAGCCTCTTCCTCTAGGCCAGAGACATCTTAAGAAGCTGCCCTGTTCTCCATTCCCAGGGCTGTTCCCACCAGCAACACCCAGGAGATCTAACTAGGCAGGAATGGCAAGCCCAGTTCCTTCAGCCTCATCACACAGCCAGACCACAAAGGTCTCCTTCCCTATGACAGGTTCAGTGAGAACTGCCCATACTGGAGATTGTGTTGCAGCAGACTGGACAAGCCTCAGCCCTTACACCTGAGCCCAGCTTGCAAAGGAGAAGGCTCCGTAGAAGCAGAAGCCATGGTCATTCTCCTATTCCAAGCTCTACACTCCTAAATACTGGCACTGTAATCATTATCCACCCAGAAATAAAAAAACCAACCCTTTCCAAAACATCTCGCTCAGTCTGCCCTGCACGACTGGGTCAGAGGGGCCAAACACACAAGGTAAAAAAAAAAAAAAAAAAAGAGGAAAGTGAGACAGTGTGGTACAGCAGGGGAAAAGAAACACAGGGCAAAGTCAGACTGGAAGAAAAGCCTTCAATGCAAGTCTGTTAAAATCATCACTGGATTTACCAGCCCAGTTCCACCTTCTGCAGACCAAAATGAACTTGCTGCAGTAAGTGCACTACAGGAGAAAGAAGTGCATAGTTTGGGTTGGTTTGGTTTTTTTTTGGTAGTCACTTAAACATTGGCAGAATTTATGCAAACAACTTAAGAGTTGCAGTTTTAGCCTCTCTTCCCTAGCCAATAGGTACCTGTTGGGGCAGAGATGGTGGAAATGGACCAGTAGCACCAAGAAATTCAGTGGGAGCACCAACTCTACAGCAGGAAACAATAATGAACCAAAAGGAAATAGAGAGAGAGAGAGAAGTGGAAGAGACATATTTCGCAGTAATCAAAGTCCACCTTGGCTAAACCCTGTCAACTCTTCCCTAGGTAAGGCCCTATTATGTCTGCAGCAAGACCTCTGGTTCCGACAGAGAGCTGTAGAGGGTGTAGCCCAATTCATCCACTTCTTCAGCGGTGAGCTCTGAAAACAAGTTCACCTTGGGGTTCAGAGCACTAGGGAGGACACCTGCCTCCAAGTAGCGGATCAAGCCCTTCAGCGCCTGCAAGAAGCGATCAGCCAGCATGTCCTGGGACCAGTCGGACTCTTCTTGGGATAGGTGCAGGATGACATTGGTGAGCTGGCTGGCAGTGAGGTGACCCAGGGCTGGGTTTGACTTGCATACTGCTTTGAAGATCTTGAGGCACAAGCAACGGCAGCCAGCATCACACTGGTCCAGGGCCCGGAGGCGAGCCGTTTCTGCTGGCCGCAGGCTCAGTCGCCACAAATTGTCATTCTGGGCCAGCCGATGGGGTTTGGCCACAAGTATGATGTCACCCAGTGTCAGGGATGGTAGGAAGTCAATAAAAAGATGCCGTTCTGGATCATATTGGACTTCCAGCGTCAAGTCTGCTGGGGGAGCTGCTGGACGGATCACATAATCCAGGAGAGACCCAATTGCCGGCCAGTTGATGGAGCCAGCTACAACTTTTTCAAAGGTGTCTGCTACAGCTTTGGGGGAAAGGTAACCTCCCACCACACAGCGGTCCCAGTAGCTGCTCCCACGGGGAAAGTACTCTGGGTTTTCCCGACGCACCAAGTAGAAGCCAGGAATATTCATGATAGTGTCCTCCCCAGGGATGCACGACCAAAGGTTCTGCTCCAGCATCAGAGGCACAATGAGCTGGATGTGATCAGCTGTCACTACCTTTCACAAGAGAGAAAAGTGGGTAAGAACAAGCTTTCTCTCTCTTCACACTCAAGTCTTATTCACCATCTTTAGATAGCCTTCTGTTCCAAAGAACTTGGAATAAGAATTCAGCTGTGTCTCTCTCCTCTGCATGGGATTCACATCCTCCCTTTGTCAAAAGACATTCTGAAGGACTATCTCCCATCATCATCAGGATAACTGCAAGGTATGACCCAATCTAGTGCTTATACGGTACGTACTATTTAGAAATCTTTAAATACTTTGGGACCCAACACGGACTGCATATAGAAGAATCATTTTGCCTCCCATTGCTCTAAAGGCCACTCTCCACGAGATGCAGCTGGCCCAGGGCACTGCAACACCACATGATAATTTAAAACAGGAGGCAGATTCTTAAGTTTCTGGACAAGCTTAAGTTGCCATTGTATAATTATCCCATCCTACAACTAGGTACTGCCCTCATCCCCTCTGCCACTTTATTTGGAAGAAGGTCATTAAAGATCCCTTTTCACCAATGCAATTAAGACCCCGGATCTAAGTTTCACTGGACGCTTGACACTCTGTTCCAGAGCTCTGACTCAAACAAAAAAAAGTGCGCCTCTGAATCACTCACTATAGCCATGGGCATCTTCCCATCAGGGAGATATGCAGCTGGGACTGCTGTCCAATCCAGGTCTGCCATGCATTAAAAAAAAAAAAAAAAAAAAAAAAGAGTAGGGAAGACCTACATGAATACAGAGGAGTTCTAAGGGAATATCATGTATTTGGAAGGAGAGGGAAAGGACAAAGAGAAAACAAAGATCTTCTGGAGAAACAGCAAGAAAAATGCAGCTGAAGGGAGAGACAGAAGGGAAGGAAAGAAAGACTGAGATAATGCAGAGAAATAAAGCAGCAAAAAGCAAATGCTTTGCAAACACCAGAGGAGCCTGGTCACTCCTGTTCAAACAGTACTGCTGAAATTTACGTCCTGGCTCCACAGTGGGAAAGGCGACACCAGGAGCCTTATTACAGAAGAATGTTGTGCTGAGCCAGCACCGCCAACAGGGAAGCCTGGAATGCCCCTGCCTAGTCAGACGTCTGAATAATGACCCATCACGTGGCCCCAGGAATTACCTGCAGATCATCGTACAGGCTGCCGCTGAGGTACATGTCACGCAGGGGCATGTCCGGCAGCTTGGCACGTAGGAAGCTGCGCAGCTCAGCACAGATATCCACAGCTGCTTGCTTGGCCCGGGCCTGCTCATCCGCTGGGATAGCCACCTTCCTCTGATAATAAGCAAAAAGCTTTTCTTGCAGAGACAGACGAAGGCGGGATTTTTTCAGCTCCACTTGACTCCTCTTGGCAGATGGCTTGGGCTTTGTGGGTCGGAAAAAGTCTGTAAGACAGAAGGAGAAGGGTTGATTGTCTGCAGTGTTTCGCTGTGAAGTGATCCGCAGAAGAAAATCTGCGGCGTGGCAGCGCATCCTCCTAGGTCTCAAAAAGCTTTCAGCAGACGTTTTGCATGCTTTACACAGGTACTAGTCAAAGGGAAGGTGCTTGGAAACTTCTAAAGATACTACTACAAGCACCAAACCAGATGAAAACAACTGCATAGATCTGGAGCCAGAACAAGACTCAACGTTGTGTACAAGGAAGTAATTTTAATGGCTATGTGGGCACCACCTCAGTTCAATTTAATCAAAAAATTCAGTACTGTTACCAGTTCAGAAGCTTTCAACATGATGCCGCACCGCTGGATAAAACACTCTTGAACAACCATCGTGATCTCTCTAAGTTTTTAACTTTATAATGGATTTTTACAGATTATCATCATCCCTAGACCTGATTATAATGTGAGATTAGAGAGATCACACCACCTGGAAATTAAATAGTTGTTATGAGTCCAACCAACACTTGTCAGGGTGGTGAGCTGATAGACCTTGGGACCAGAAGAGTTCAGGCAATCATAGCCCCAGTGCAAAGCTCCCTCAAACTTTCACTGGACAAAGAACAGAGAGCACATGCTAGGGCACAATACAGGAATACAACTCTTTATGCTGCTGTCTGCATTATTAGGCAATATCTAACATGCACAGCTTCTCTAAGACCAGTGTTTTTCTGACTGGTTATCTAAAGAACTAAGTCGATGCTTCCCATCTGATTTTCAGACTTCTCTTAATGTGGACCAAGGCTTTCAGAAGTTATTGATGAGAATTAAGGAAGAATTACAGATCTAAGAGATCTTTGGAAGGGCTGTGGTACTTAATGGGTGCAGGAAAAATCTTCAAATCAGTGTCCCCACTAAGGCCATCAGCTGTTGCATATTTGTTTGTCAAGAGTCGTTTGGCCACTCAGCACATGCAGAATGGCTGACCGAGCTCTGCACAGACCCATCTCACCCAACCTCAGCAGCTGCTGTCTCTTGACATGCTGGGGTCTTTTGGACAGACTTGAGGTTTTGTGTGAAAAGGAAACCGCCCGCAAAACCATAGTGAGCCAGACTTCACTGCCTGTTCATGAAAAAAAATGTTTTTCCATATTTCCATATTTATTTCCTAAGTTTTCATGTATTTTTAAGTCAAGAATGCAAGACACCGTCATCGATGGCTTTAGTCCTCAATCCTCATCTCTGGGGGACTCCAATCAAATGTTCCAGACCCCATTTAACACAGCAGCCTGGGTATTTAATGTTTCCTCAGAAGAAAATCCATTTCCATCCTGAAGCTGACTTTCTTGCAGAGAATCTGGAAGTCAACTTAAATGCTCGATCTCAACTTTTACTTTAGATCTCCAAATGTAAATCTCCTGAAGTGGCATGGGACAGATCACAAAATTGGTCAGAAAAAGCAAACAAACTTATATAACAAACACTGACGGACTCTAAATTACTTCTTATCCCACTGAGAAAAATGACTGCAGGTCATTTTTACAGCCTGATGAAGACTAACTCAGGGATAAGCAGCACTAAACAGACAAACAGCGTTACACAAACTATTAGGAACTTTTTAGAAATAATATAGGAAATAGTGTTCTAAGTTTTGCTAGTGCATTCATGATTTGAATATTACCCTCTTAAAAACACACAAACAAAGTGGAATGGTCCAAAGAAAGGCAACAAAGAGTTTGAAAGGAATGGAGTGGCTTTTTATCAGGAAAGACTGCACAGGTAAGTATTCAGCTTGAAAGAGAAAAGACTGAGGGAGAATAAAGCTTAAGACCTTAAAATCACAAGAGGAATAAAGAATGCAAAAAGATGACTACTATTCACTGGTTCCCAATCTGACTTCTACTTCTTGAAGTTACCAGTACACCTGCTTAAAAGGAAAACATCAAAATGCCGGGCTGGACAGAGTATTGTCTTTCCTGTGTTCCTTTAAACAAGAACAGGGTTTATGGGCCTGGACAATCCTGCAACGCAGCCGTTATCACCCAGCTCCTTACCTGTGTCTGCGGCCGAAGGATCAGTGGGAAGGGTCTGCAGGGAGCGGCTGAGGTTAGTCTTCACGTCCTGGGTCAGTAAGCGTGAAGAGGAGCCCAGCCAGTTTGGCTCTTCCCAGCTTCTCTTTCCCGACTGGCTCAAGCGAGTAGGGCTGCTGGGAGCACTGATGGCCCGGTCATACATCTAAAGCGACACCACCACATACATTTGGAGTCGTTAAAGGTACAGTGTTTGCATTTTACCCAGCCTAGTGCCAGCAGCCCAGGTCTTTTTGTTTCCCACTCTTCCCTTCCAGTGCTACCGTGCTCAGGTCCCACCCCCCTGTCCTGCACACTCACCCGTTTGACAGCCAGTGTGGCGATGCCCAGCATAGCTGCTCCACCCACGCCCAGGACAAGCCGGGCGTTGGACAGCACGAAGTCGATGGCTGTACCGATGCCGTTGTCATCTTTTTTCCCTTTGCGCTGCCCAGCGCTTGCCATTTCACCTGGAAGAAGTGGGACCATTAAACAAACGGCTCAAAACATGCTGCCCTAATGGTTCACTCCCTTCTCCTCTACCCCACATTCATGGCTCTTGGGGTCTTAGCACGGAGCCCTAGGAAGGGACCACCTAACTCTGCAGCCTCATTAATTATCATCCCTTGGGGCACTTGCTTGTTCCCAGACATGCCAGAACAGTACTGACCAAGCTCTGCAATGACAGCAATTCTTTGCTTCCAGCTCCACCTATGACCTGAAGGAAAATGTCCGGAATTTAATGTGGGTCTTCTAATCACTGAAGAAGGTTTAGTTGTGCAATCACCTAATGCTTTTTTAAGAGGAATGTAAGATTTAATTCAGCAAAATTTAGCAATAAAATCCTGTATATTATGTGAAACTTTATGACCACTCAGGTCTTCTTTTTTTAATTTGTGCTTCTAAACCAACGTATGGCTTTTTAAATGCAAGTTTATTTTCTTATTCTCAGTCTAACGTGGGTAATTTTGCTCACAGACAAGGCGATGCAGGGATGGTCAACTGCTTATCCATAGCAAATCAGAATCTTCCCAAGAGTTGACAGGCAGTCTCAAAGCATCTACTCCCAGACTCACTTCTGGACCATGGCTGGTCCCAGATACTTCAAAGATACCCAAGAGTCCACAACATACCACAGAGGGAACAGCTCCCTTGCTTTCACTGGACACTTATTCCCGCCCTCAAGGCTGGTGGATTTGACCCTCATACAAACCAAACAGAACACAAACATTCATATTTTCTTACACATAACTTCTGATTCCTCCAGTTCCCATTTAACCTGATGTTGATATTTAAACTTAAAGACTCCTTGGCCAACTACATGTGTAAAACACTCTTTGTCCCCCCTGTATCCATAGGTGGATCCTCAGTAAACCTACATGAAAACACCACAAAATTCTTCCAACCTGACTCAAGGTCTGTTTTCTAAGTCAGCTTCAAAGGTTCAGAGCCTGCATGACTTGGGTGGTTTAAAACTACTCTTAGGCTTTTCTAAGACTGAGCTACAATCTCAGGAGGAATGTTCCTGCCGTGATGAACAAGGAATTCAGTCACTCTTCATCACTAGGCTGATAAAACACACCTCACAAAGCTAACTGTAACAGTAACATGAAGACCATGGCTATACTGTTGTGACCTACCTGTACCTAATGCATCTGTAAAGAGGAAAGCCCTCCTGGTGTGCCTGTGGAAGCACCTTTCAGATTTCTTCAAGACAGAGGTGGGCAGGAGGCATTTATCATCCCTTCTGATTGTCAGATTTTGGAAAAAGAGGGAAATGGGGTCAGAAGGAGCTACAAGGAACCTCTAAACCAGGCCTCCGAGTTTGCTCTGCAGGAAAGCTTGCCCCTTCTCCAACTGTCTTTCCTTGTCCTCCAGCCGCTGCAGCCCCAGGTTCTTGCGGAACTCACGGCGGATGACAGCGAGGTAGAAATCCCGGTCTGTGTAGCGCAGCGCGCGGCCCTGGCGCAGCAGAGCCCGGTAGAGGGTCAGGACAGCCTCACGGGACCACGCTGCCATGGGGGACGGGTGACCTAGAGAGAGGTGACGAAGTGAGGGATCCGAGTCAGCTTCTCCCACCCCCAGGGACGCACCGACGGCCGCTGCCTCCCCCTCCCTGGCTTCACAGACCGCCGTCCTGCGCGGCCCGGGAGGGACTGGACAGCCTCTCTAACGGCGCACCGCGGATAACGGGCTCTCGGAGGCCGCCCGCCCCGTTGCGGGAGAACCGTCAGGCCCGCGGCTTGGCCCTTCCCGTGGGGGCCGCCCCAGGGCCGCTCGCAGAACCCGCTCCCCGCCGGTGTCCTCAGCTGGGGTAGAAGCCCATGGAGGCCCCGCGGGGGACCGGCCGCATCGCACTCACCAGGGAAGACGGAGGTGGGGAAGGGGAACCGCTTCGGGTCGCTCACGGCAGCCGCTTCCCTTCGGCGGACTCCCCGGCGGCCGCCGCCTCGCTCCCGGCACCGCTCCCGGGGTCACCCGGCAACATGGCCGATCCGCTTCCGGGTCGTGACCCCGTCCTCGCCAATCATAGACGGGAGCTCGCCGGGGCCCAAACAATTTCTTAGGTGGAGGACTTCCGGACGGCGCGAGCCCGAGCTGGGGCGCCGGCGCGGCGCTATCGCCCCCTGCTGGTGAGGCGCCGCCTCCGCCGCACTACGGCCAGGGAGAGGCTCCTTACTTTTTTTCAAGTATCAAAGTTTTGCAAAAATGGTGAATCAAGATAAAACCTTTGATTGGTTCTATCACAT